>HE670353.1:21739-37936 GCA_000313835.2 Heliconius melpomene melpomene | reverse complement strand
TTCGAAGGAAAGTGGGGAACGAAAGCTTCTTAATGGGAACGGAAGGCCTTAACACCAGGTTCTCAGGTCCTCTCTGCCTCACCTACGTTGTACAGGATACAGAATAACAGAATATAAAAATATTTATAAAAATGGTAATATAGAAATTAGACAATTTTAAATTTAAAAGATTTAAAGGAAAATATGTAGTTTGTTTTAATTAATTATTGTTCTGATATTAGACAAGATAAGATTATACCTTAGTTATTTGTAACTTATCAGTCTAAGCATTCATAGATGTATTAGAATGAAATTGAGAACTAATGTGAATCATATTATCAGCTTTATCGAATAACAAACACCATTAAGTACAATTTGTATATTCTTTTTAATTTCATATACGAGTATAATGATATGTAGACGAAGGCGGAATGACGAAACACTCCGTTCTCAAATTTTCGAGGCTTTAATTTGTATAGTTTTGTTCTACATTTGTATACAAATAATAATCATCAGTTCATTGATTTTATCTGTATCTGCATAAAAATAAAAAATAAATACAAAATTAAAATGTGTTAATTACAATAATTTTGTTAGTTTCTCACTCAATCCCGCATAAGGAGGATACGCAAAGGCAACCTAGTGTTAAAAAAGTCTACAGATCAAGTGTCATAATAGTGCTGAAATAATAATAAAAAAAACCTAGTGTTCAGAAATTATATTTCTCACTTTCTGCTGAATTCTGCTGAGATTACGCTCAGTGCGCGTAAGGCTATTATTTTTTAGGATTTAACCACAAATATATAGTTTTCTGATATTTTCTTGAACTAGTACTACCTGCAAATACTAGCTGCCAATTTTCATAATTCTAGGTCAACCGGAAGTATCCTATAAATTTTGAAGCCTTTTATAATATCGAAATACGCGTTTTTTACGATATAAACGGTCTTCAGGAAATCAAGAGATGGTAGACCTAAGTTTATGGTGTAAATTTCAACTTGATACTCCAAGCGTTCTTGAGATAAAAGCTCTTGACAGACGGACACAGAAGTTTCAAAGCTAACCACAATTTCAAAACCAAAATAAAAGTTTGAGAAATTTTTTTCTTTGTTTACCTTTGACTCATGTCTAAATAAATAGCGTATAATATGATTTGAAAATTAAATTAATATGAGGGGCACTCTCTACATGTACCTACTAGCTGAGAAATGAAAAAAAAATAGGAGAGCATGCTGTGTGGTGTGTTGGCCTTCAAAGTAAGCGTTAACAGAAATTGATTTGGACAAAATTGATCATGGATTAACAGTTTGGGATAATCTCCAAGAAAATATAATTTAGTAGTTTGTTATCTTGATAGTTGGGATGAAGGCGCGCGTGGCTTGACAGAGCGCGCCACCAGAATGTGCCTTTGTGGTCCTCGCCTTGCGCCAGAACCATAAAAAAAACAATTCTAGGGGTGAACGTTACAGGCTTATTTGTTGTTGTTGTAAGGAAACTTTTTATAGGAATCCAACTCGCTCTTAGCCGGTTTTTAATTTTATCCTATTCATTTTCCAATTTCATATAAAAACTACGGCTAAATTAATTATGTATTATCAAAATCTAAACTTGGTTTAGCCTAAATATGATTTAATTTTTTAATCAATACAAACAAAAAAAGAATGGATATAGATAGGCTTAATGTACATACGTTATCAGTCAAATGCAGAGATTGGATTATTATTAATTTCAAAATATTCATGTAACACAAACAAAAGGAATTATAATATCTTATAATAAATATTATGATGAAAGTACTCGTATATCCAATGAAATCTGTTGAAGACAGTATTATAAATTTGAATTTATTATAAATATTAATTTAATTAATTATATTTACATTAATCTTTTTTTTCTGATCTAAACAAATTGTAGTTAAATATAATCCAAAACTAAGGAACAGTATTATTGAACACTCAGTTCTCTCGACCTATTTATTACTACTAAGAAAATATATATTGTTATAGTGTATAGGACAAAGAAAGTAGAACAAAGTCAAAATATTGCAAGCGAATGAAAGAGAAATCTAGTTGCCGTATCATTCAGTCTGCACTTAACAAAATGAAAAGGTTTCATTATATTTTAACTATATATTAGCAACAATTATCGTATACATAGACTTATACACAGGACTATTTATTTATTACTTTAGACTTATTCTTATTTATGACTATTAACAATATTACGAGAAAATCTTGGTGTCTCTACTTACAGGACTTAGTTACAAGGCGGAGAGATTTGCAACTAAACGCTATCGGTAATACTAAATAATGTACGAGTATATATTAATTTTCTTGAAGGTTTAACAATCCCAAACGTTTTACCAGGTCCTATTTTAAAATCTTCTCACAGAGCCCTACTTTCACAAAAAAGTCCCAATGACAAGTACTGAGGTCCTTCTTCAGAAATCATCCATCTACAGCAAAATATTATATTTATTTTTTATTGTCACTTAAATTACTTACATAACCTTGATAAGAGCCAGACCCCGACAGGGTGATACGCTCAGTTCTCCATCCACGTACAGAGTTGTCATGTGTTAGTAAAGCCATACCAATAAGTGCATCGTTACCGTCAGGCACTATTTGATTAACTAATATTGACACTTGATCCATTGAGCTTTGGGGTTCCCAAAAAAGATTCACTTCAAAAATCCCAGTAGCTGATAAAGGCAAAATGTGTGACGATATACAGCTTGCGTCAATATTTGGATACATAAATTTCGTTGTTGAAGGATTTGGTGGGGCAATGGGACCTCCTTCATAGGTTCCCACGTTCCAACTAATAAAATTAACACACAAACCGACTGCATCACTTAAAGTATTATTGAAACCATCTTCCAAACTATATATTAAACAGTCCTCACATATCACTTTAGAACAAAAAAGCAGGAGAAGCAAGTAGCGCGCGTCCATCTACCTTCCTTTGTATAGACTATGCTTACTACGATAACTGCCGAATTTCTATGATTAGGGCATATTTATAAGGCACGGTACATGTGTGAGTATTTAAGCCGATAAAGAATAAAATAATATACTTACATTATGGCATTTTTCAGATTTTGATTAATGAGTGTTGTAAATTATTTTAATATATTTGACTGTATCTTGGAGGAAAAATTGTGTTCTAACAATATGTAACCTAGAAATAGGTACTAATAAATCACCTAAGTTTTTTATATTTTGCATCACCAATGGAGTTTGGTATTCATCTCTGGCTCGTTTTATACTTTGTAGTGATAAAAACTGAAATTCTTTGAAGGGCGCTGACGTATTTATTATTAGTGGCTGCCCACAACTTCGTTTGCGTAGACTATGGTCCTTCCTTATATTAGTCACCCTTTGTGATTGACAGCGTACTTGCCTGTCTTGCAAGCAAAGAGAACCTAATACTAATACACTCTTTTTCTCACTCCGTTTTCCACTAATATTCGTGTACTACTTTACCATAATTGAGATTGGCATGTATTATTACTTCTGTACATACTTAAACTATAAGTATGTATAGCTGGATTGTCATGGTGGTTTATCAGATGTTCCAGATCGTCAATTTTAATCCATGGAAAATGCTCATAATAAACAACAACTTTTGCTAAGCAATTGAATTTAATTATTTTTTAATAGTTTAGCTATATCAAAATTAAATATAAAACAGCCGAAAAGCGGGAGACGGGCTTGCCCACCGAGGGTTAAATTGGAGGTTTCAAGCTTTATCTGAAATTCAAGCTTAGCTTAGCCAGATCCTTTTCATCTAATATTTGTAATTAACTAACGACTTTAATACCAAAGTTTGTCCCTTTTAAAGGCTACTACTTTTTAGAATTCAACCACAGATGTATAATTTTCAGATTTTTTCCTGAACTAGTACTACCTGTAGATGCTAGCTGCCAAATTTTAGGTTAACCTTCTGGTTAATGGTACTTCTGTATCATATTTATTTCGATTTCCTTTATAGAGTCGAAACACGTATTTTGATATGTATACGGCCATATCTTTTTTCAAGTAAATGTAGAAATATGTTTTTTGTCAGAAAGTCATGGGGCCGTAGTTTGAATTTTAATTCGATATCTCTAAGCGTTCCTAAGATAAAGGCTCTTGACAGACGGATGGACAACTTAATGATCTTATAAGAATTTCTTTTTTCCTTAAAAGGTACGGAACCATAAAAATGTTTCATTTATTCCATTCCCTCACCTAGAACGGATTCGTTTGGGAAGAAAGCTAATCAGCTTTACGCTGTATCCCGCACACAGGAGGATAGGCAGAGGGAACCTAGTGTTAAGACACTCCGTTCCCCATTTCCTGCCGAATTCTGAAGGCATTGCGTCTTGAGTGGCAGAACTCAACGCCCCGCTTATCCTCGACACCAGAACGAGGAAGCGAGCGCCACTACTAACCTGATTAACAAGGTATAGAATTGAACGATACAGTACGGAACCCTGATATTTGAAAAAAGATGAAAGTATGCGATACTTTAACTTTTTCGCTAAAGGGAAAATAGAAATGGGCAGGCTACTTAGTTCGATATAAAAATTACATATCAACTCTAAGGTCAGCAAGAGGCCGACCCAGAGCCAGATGGGACACTACTAGGGATAGAGAAGCATGGCATTCTGTGGGGGAGGCTTTTACCAGATGGGTCCATATAAGTAATAAATAATCAAAATAATACAATTTATAAAATAAATAGCAATAAATGCTTAATAAATCAAATTAGTTATCAATGTTTAAAATTTTATAAATATGAATATATCACTGTAATCTGTATGGAAATGATTTAAAGCTTATTATCATTATCGCCAGATGTTCTAGAAGCTCTAGTTTATTAAATTGTTCCTCAGTTACATTCAAATAGCGTACGGGTACATCTACCAGAATGGCGTATTCCAGAATTGGCAAGACTGTAAAATAATATTTTTTTTTATTAAATATAATCTTGAATAGATATTTCTAACTAAGTCTACTTTAATATTTTAGATACAATCTACCCTCAATTAGCATCGAACCCTTAACCACGTATACAAAAGTAAGTAATGACATTTTATATTTGAATTTATCTATGTACCTAATATGATGTAATAAAATACATAATGCCTTGCTGTAAAGGAGTTTTACGAGCCATGGTTGAGCAATCAACGAGAAAGTGGCTTTTACCAAAGTTAAATTTGGATATATGTATGTACGTATACATACTTGTTTTCGGGTTTTTATATCTTTATAATATAATTTTGTATTTTATTACAAGACGGCAAATATTTTACGTTATTCAGAAAAATTGGAATTTTGTTATACTATTTATGTAATTGAATAAAATTGAGTTGCATTACTTTTTTATAAATAGTGTTTAAATTTTATGTAGAGGTGAAGGTAGAGCAAGAATACTTTAAATAAAATGAATATAAATGGAATACTTAATAAGATAGATAATAAGAAATCTTTGCAAAAATGTAATCTATGAGTTTGTTATATTTTTATAAAAAAAAACTGACTAACTAACTGTCCTTTGCTTTTTATATTTATCTTTTATTTTATATAATCAAATTTTGCAGTGCTTTTTTGACTGTTTGAATTTTAATGTAAAGGAAATCATGCTAAAATACAGTAGTGACAAATGTATTCGGTTTAGCCGTTTCTGAGGTTTTTAAATATAATTTACTTTATGAAAGAAAAAGTTTGTTTAAAAGTAATCAATGATTTCTTCTAAACAAGCTTTGGGTTAGGAAATTTATATGATAGTGAGTGAGTGGTGTAAATAAACATACGTATATACTAGACTACACCTTAATATATAGACATAATATTCGAAATTCTTTGAATTTATACTATTATAATTATAATGGATTAATATACACATAATTATAAAGCTATTTTTAATAAAGAATTGTATATATTGAATGTCATCTTAAAGTGGCTTTTAGTCATCTTTTTAATAGAATATTTTAAACATTTTTTAAAATATATTTAAAGAATTCGAGCGCTTAATGATCATCATTCCACAACTAAATTGCTTTCACAGCAAAAATATATAGTATAGAAATCATTAAAATCAAAGATCATATTAAATGGTCATAGCAAAAATATCATACATATATATATGAACACGCATCTACCGCGTGCTTCTTCAACTGCACCACAGCGGTCAAAGTACAATTGTTATCACCTCCCTGCAATCTGCACTCCAACATAATTAATATAACATACATACGTGAGCTTACCGTGTACAAGCAATAAACAAGTACTGCTTCTGTACGCAAACGAAATATTTATAATTAAGTAATTACAGAAATTGAAAATATTTTCCATATCCCACAAAAAACTTGTATTCTTTAAATAGTACAATGCAAAAACATGCTTTTAAATTAATAAAAATAAATGTTAAAATCGTGTGAATTGTTTGTGTAAAACATGATCGCCGTAGCTGGCGTCCAGGCAATCTAACGCCACTTTAGATAATTATCAATTCGATTGTTTAAATATAATCTTATCAGATCGATCGTTATCATGTAGGCAATCTACTTTGATGTACTATCTATAGCACCTAATAAAGATGAGATATCATACATCAGGTTTGATTTGGAGATATGCGGTTCTTTACGTAAGTTGTGCGTTGATAAAATTGTTTTTTTTTGTTAAAAACAAGCGCCATATTCGCAATGTCTTTGATTTATTTTATTTGTGGGTTTATATATATTGCTTCACGCATCCCCTTCTAGCAGAGTAGGCAGAGGAAACTTGGGAATCTAGTGTTAAGACATACGTTCCCATTAAGATACTTCTGTTCCCCATTGCCGATTTCAACGCAACGAGGTAAAGAAAATATTAAATATTTCATTTTCCTCGAGTAGGAATCAACAAATGGGGTTGATTAAGCCACACGCTTGTGCCCCAGCATTATTTACGTAAACTATAAAAAGTATAATCTAATTTTTTTCCGTCCCGGAATTACGGAATATATTCTCTTCTTTCACACGGTAAGGGCCGTACCGAGAGAAGGCATGAATTTGGTATACATATGATAGAGCTACCAGGATGACTAAATTAGTAGGGCAATGAGTTAAGTTTTCAACTTTTTAGTGATAAATTTTTATAAGTTTTTAATTTAGTATCAATTGTCTATATTGCCTTCACCTCTGTCACTGAACTATTTTTTTATAATATTTAAATAATAATACATTATAACTATTGAGGCCGTTATGGCCCATGCCGCATTTCCCCGCTTTAGTAAGAAGACTAATTGAGGTGTTGAGTTCCACCATTCAATATTCAATGTCTCAAAAATTTTGTGGTGTTGGAAAATTTTCGAAAAATCGCGGGAATTGAGTGACGCAAAATACAGCTTAAAACTAAAAAAATTGAATATAATAATGTCATGCGGATGATCACATATAAAACTGCTATTGGAATTATGTAACTGTACGATACGACGCAAACAATTTTTTTTTTTTTTCTTAATATATACAAAATCTTTTGCCAAACTCGTGAGTTTGTAGGCAAGAAGCGCTCTTTACTTTACTACATTAATTTAAACTACTATACCAACTCTTATAATTTAACCATACATACATAACACAAAAAAAAACAACAAAAAAATAGATAAAAGATAAATAACATTAATAAACTTAACACATCTTATATATTATATCTATTCCTATACTATATCTATTCTATGTTATATCTATCTTTGTACTATCTATTCTATATTATATCTATTCTTATTGTAGTACAGACTACCTATTCTATATTCTATCTATTCTATATTACGTCTATTCCTACTCTCAATTCCATATGTAATACAAACAAAAAAAAACAAAAAATAAATTAATACTCTATGCCCTTGTCTGATTCTTTAAGATAGAAATCTTTCAGTTTTATCTTTAAAATTGGTTTAGCAAAAAAAATTATATAATTAAGTAATGAGAGACATAAAGATTACAGAGGAACTAGTGTTAAGACACTATTCTCAGCGTTACACCCAAATTCGAGACACTACGTTTTATATGGCGGAACTCAACGCCGCATTCTATGGACAACGAAGCCTTATTTTATTACTTCGTGGCTTTTTGTGGTTACTTTTAAAAATAGACAAGCGTGGAACCTTTTTTTTCCTCTGATATGTATACCTATTTACTAGAATTTTGTATGGACGAATAAAATTGATGAATCTTTAATCACTTTTATAGACGGTATTGTTTATTATCTGATAATTTAAAATTGATGATGTTTATTCAGGGAGATATCAATGAAAAAATTTTGTAATTTTTTTAAAATTTGATTTTAGTATTATTTAGGTATATGTTTGTCTTTTATTACTATGCTTGGAAACTATAGGTTTTTGTTAGTTACACATTAAGTCCAACAATTATTTCTCATAGACAATTATTACAATTCGTCTTTGGTTGTGAGTTCGATATACCCCCAAAAGAAAATGGATATTTAATATTTTAATATCTTCTGGTTACGAGCGGCGCGCGGTGCTGAGTTCCGCTATTCAAAACGCAATGTCTTCAGAATTCGGCAGAGAGTAGGAAATAAAAGTGCCTTAATGGGATCGGAGTGTCTTATGGCTGCCTACCCTGCTATGATGGACTAAACGTAATAAAAACATATTATAGTCCAAATTTGCAACAAACATGTACATTAAATGTAAGACACTTCCATTCCCCATATGCCAGTCGTGACTCAGGAGCACAAGCAGGACAACGATACTGGGTTCGATTCCCACTCGAGGAAATTAAATATTTAATATTTTTTTCGCTCTGGTAACGAGGCAAAGCGCTGCGTTAAGTTTCGCCACTCAACACACAATGCCACCACAAATATTATGTTTAATTTCAAACATTACCTTGCTGCGCCTCGATGGCCTCTACATAAATAATATAACAATTAATATTTATTTATTTATAACAATAATAAATAATAATATACCAATTAATGTTTTCGTGATATATTAATGCTTATTGTTCTTTATAGTTATTTTGCCTTTATTATTTTTCAGGCATCATGTCATTTCAATTATTTGTTTCGCCAGACATAATCGCAATCGTGATTAGTCAGCGTGATGTTAAAAAAATAAAGGCAACTTTTTTTTAAAGTTAGTGTTGGAGCACTCTGTTTTTCATTTTCACACGAATTTTAAGATTATGTGGTGTTAAGTGGTTGAATTAATCTTAATCGAGCAACTGCAAATATATTAGGGTAGCGTCTATTGATAAAATTGATTAATTATTATATAAATATATAAAACGCCTACAACTTAAATGATGCAAAACGACATAAACATTAAATAATATACCAAATATTATTTTTTATTTTATGATATGTTAATTTTTTTATCATTAATTCTTTATTAATAATATAAAGATGAAGAATTTGTTTGATTTAATGCGCTAATCTCAGAAACTATTAGTTGAATTGAAAAGTTCTTTTTGAGTGATATTATAGACTTTCTATTTACAGATTACAGATGAAGCTTTAGTTTCACACTGTATCCCGCCCACAGCAGGTTAGGCAGAGGGAACCTCGAACCTTGAGTTACGCCACTCAACACGCAATGTTTACAAATTTCGGCGGCGAGTGCGGATCGGAGTGTGTTAAGTTCCCTTGCTATATGGGAAACACAGCACGAAGCTGATAAAAATTCCGAAGCGAACATTCAAAGATCACTATTCGAAGTGGTTATGGAAAATAGCGCTAGATGGCAGTATTTTGAAAAGAAAAAATCTATGAAGCTACCTTTTTTACGATATAATACTTGTCAATTATAAAAGTGAAATAATTGTCTATGTAATCAGAACGAGGACTTATATAGAATGTACATATATTTGTAGTAACTATATATGTAGGAGAATTTATAACAGCTTCACGCTACAAAAAAGCTGGAGAAGCAGAGGAAACGTAATGTTAAACTCTTAACGTTTTCTCTCTCCCTGTTTCTCATTTTCCACCGTCTTCTCTTATTCAATTTAAGCTATTTATAGAATATAAAATAAATATGCCTAACATCTTTACGAGTAGTAACTAAACAGCAAAAGGTGAACATAACAAACCAAACAAAAGTTATTTCACTAAGGTATGCTTAAAACTTTAAGCTACGTTGACGAGACGTTTTTGTACCTTCTAGCAGGTGCCTGCAACTTCGTCCGCATTGAATTTGAGACCTTTGGTTTACTATTTTCTACTTGTAAGCTTCACGCTTTATCCCGCCATCAGAAGAGTATGCTGAGGGAACCTAGTTAAGATATTCCGTTCCCCATTAGTTGTAATGAAGAATTACGCCCAAGTTATTCTCCAATTCTCGAGCTTTCGCGCTTCTCTGCTCATTTTGTGTGTTGAGGAGCGGAACGCCGCGGTGCGTTTCATAAGAAGAAATAAAAATTTAAATTTTCCTATGTTCGTATATCAGAGTGAGGTAATTAGTGGGATCGAACCCACACCCATTGCATTTAAAGTCATTTGCTGTCCCACAGTACTTCGGTGGCCTGTTCTTAATATATTCATGATTTAATATAAGAAACTTATTATATTTTGATTTATGACATTATGTTTTCTTAGAAAAACCAATACAGAGAAAACGTGAACGATAAAGAAAGATAGGTAGGTAGGTACATTTTTTATAATCGACTTATAGGTTGTCCAATACTGATGACTGCTACTATAAATCGTGATTTTGTCACGATAGTTATTAAAAAGTGTAATATGGACGTAAAATGACTGTTTTGATAAACGTATACTAATATTAATCTGGGTATGAAAGTAATTTTTAAAAAATCCAGAATTGTATTATTATTTTTCTTCAAATCGAATTGAAATCGATTTTAACGAAAATTAGAATGTTTTAATTTAGATTGTTTTAAAAATTATAATATACCTGATTTCAATCAATTAGGATCAATTCCATATAAATTTTTGTTTCCGAGAAATTTGTGGAGTGATCTTTAGGGTATGGTCGTTCAACCATCGCTTTCGTTGAAATAATTCTAAAATTCTTCTTAAATTTACTAAAATTGAATCGTATTATAATCAATATCTATAAGAGACAAAATGGCGACAATTAATATTGATTACATTATAAATTCGTTAATCCTCACGTCGATAGAGTGTCTTCTTCATAATTGAATATAATATTATAAGAATATAATTATTAAGCTTTTTCCCTCTTTTTACCATACAATATTACTAGTGTATCAAGGATGATCTTACTTCTTATGTGGAAATATAGTACTCAAGTAAATATTGAAAACAAAACGATTGCATCATATTAATATATTATGTTAAAATCTTTAACATACGAAACGTGTGAAACGTCAAAAGAATACAGCAATAAACGACAAATATGTTATAAGTTTCTAGCAAATAAATATACAGTTCATCGATTAGTGATGTCTGTATAATCAGATAATAATATTTTGTTTATCATTATCATTTGTTCATTGATGATAAAAGAAATATTTAAAAACATGACTGGATTTACTGGTAAGCTAAGACCTTTGGATTTACGTATTAATACTGAATTTATTCGTGTTAATCACAATCTATTTATACATACTAATGTGGATAATCGGATGACATAATGGCTAAATGAATCATACATTCCTTTGAGAGAAAGTAATTTCGTATTTTTGTAGCGTTTCCCGATAATGGATATTGTTTTAAAAGATAATAGTTGTATAGACGCTACGATTTCGTGACGCAGCCGTGACGTGCTCCAACAAGTTTCAGGCCCGTTCAGGCTCGTTCGAGGATGTTTAACTACACTCTTTTCCGTAGCAGAGTATACAGAGAGAACCAAGTGAACCAGAACACTGTTCGTCTCTTCTCTCTGCCCCGATCTTTTTCTCATTTCTTATTAGAAGGGGAAAATGAAAATCAATTCATTACTCTCGTGGGACCTAAAACCCAAATTGTATGTAAACATATTAACATATGAATGTATTTGGTACATGCATAGATATTTTTTTATTATTCATATTTTGTTTTACTTTCATTTAAATAATGTTGACGAAGTGTCTTAACACTAGGTTTCCTAGCCCCCTTTACCCTAACCCTTTACTAAGCACAAAATACAAACGTGAAGCTAAAAAAACACGCAATAGTTTGATAATGGGGATTCTTATTACATTATTTCATTTAGGGAAATTAGATTCTTAATCACCTAAAAAATATAATAAAGTATCGATTTTCTAATAACATACTTGTATTATTTATTTCATGGCAAAGTCCTTTATAATCCGGATGAGCAATTCCATATATTCAACTCACATTTAGCAATTCTTTCCGCTTTTGTTGACATTCGTTATTCTAATCATATCAATATTTTTTAATATCAAGGTATATCTGATACACCTTGAATTAATTACTTAAACTGTAATAATGGTGCTAGTTGTGAGGTCGTCGTTAGTAAATAGTCATCTATATTGTATACTAATATTATAAAATTGAAGAGTTTGTTTGATTGAACGCGCTAATCTCCAAAACCACTGGCTTGAAATGGAATTTTTTTTTGTGTTGTATAGTCCATTTTTCGAGGAAGTCTTTAGCCTATATTAAATCAGGTTAATAGTCTCGATATCACCCATTATATCTACGGTCCGAGATCCCTCCAGTACTTAAAGATGTGTCACGTGTCATACATAACTCTCCTTTATTTTCATTTGACTACGGGAGTGAAGTGACAAGTAGAAGCTAGTCTTAAAATGAAATATTTATTCATTATATTTATCGTCTCAAAGCTGATGAAATTGATTTTAAGGGAATTTAAATTTAACTTTTGTTTATTATTTTTCTTTTAATACAGAAATATTTTTAGAATATCTAGAGAAGACAAAAAATGGTGATTTCCATTTTCATTATTATATTTTAAGTTAATTCAACTGAGTGAATTAGATATTATGTTTGGTAACACAAAATTAATAGATAGCTAATATATACGGTGTTTTTATAATACGAGTCTTTAAATAATAAATCCGCCCTACTAAAATTATAAATGTGAAACGAATTAAAATGAAAATTTTTAGTAATGTAGGGTAGAATAACAGAATAACATATAGGTTGCAGTTTAGGATTCTGCTGAATTTAGATTTATTATAACAACTTTCAGCGGGCGAAGCCGCTCATAGGTCGCTAATATCTATATAAAAAAGCGTTACTTACATATCCATCAAAGGTTCCACTTCCAGTAACAGACACTGTATAAGTTTGCCATCCAGGATTAATAGTTATTGGTAGCGTTACAACAGTTCCATCCACACCGCCCGGGACAGATTGGAAAATTATTACTGTCAATGAAATCGGCACATTTGGTTCAGCATAAATATACAACTCAATAGTTCCTGAAGAGGTTATTGAGAATTCTTCTGTTGATATACAGCTCATGTTGTTCGCTTGTGGTCTTAGAAACGTCGTGCTGCTTTCATGGGGAGAATCCATTGATATCGATTCATAGCTACCTGTTTCCCATGGATTAAATGTTTCGCAAATATTATATCCTGGCCTCAGGTCACCATCACTTTCAAAATTAAACACTTTACAGTCATCGCAAACCACAGTACAGACGATCAGCAATAGTAAACAGTATCGAAACATCGTAATTAGCTTTCACTCAACACATACAAATGATGGACACAATACTAAATCTTTAATATTTGAGTGCCGGCGTAATATATCATTAATGCTCATAATATTATCACGGATAAGATACCGATATTCTAAATACATATGTGGGAACGATAAAGGACGTTTTGATTAAACTTTTTTCGGTGCTATGCTTAGATAAATCGGGATTTTTTAATCTTTCCTGGGATTGATCATATGTACTTAATACCTATTTATACCTATTTCTATTTTATTGAAAACAAAGTCTTTAAAGAAAATTAAATAGAAAGGGCAAACTATATTAGATAAAACAAATAATTTAGAGAATCTGGATTCCTTAGAGAATTCTTGCAATAGCTCGACATGTACATATTTTTAATATTTTCCTCTTCCTAATCTGTTATGACAGTCGATTCCATTCCGTCACGTTGATATTTAACATTTATTTGCTCTGGAAGAAAAAGCACGATGTGAAATTCCGCCATCTAATAAAAGTGGAAAGTGATATATACGTTGCCAAGGAAACGCGTATTTTACATAAATTTACAAGTAAATTAGTACCACTTTTTGAAATGTGCACACCATGGTAGTCAATTGAAGTTTTGGTTATCTATTGACAAGGGATCCAAATAATAAATCCCGTTTCCACTAGGATCGGAGCGGGCTGCATATTTGTATTTCCAATAAACAGTTAAATGTACTCGCTTCTCCTGGTCCTCAGGAACGGATCGAAGTAATTACAAATTAAAAAAAACTCTTTGTTGGTTGAAATATAAACATATTATATTCGAAAGGAGTCCATTTAGCCTAAGCATAACTAACTCATGTCTCTATAGCGATGGAAATCAGGCTTAAAACCGGCAAGTAGCCTTTTTAATACAATCTGAACATAATTATACAATTTTTCTATTACTGAGTGATTGATATACAACTCTTAGAAGAAACTGCTCGACTTAGAAATTAATAATTTGGCATGTAGCCTGTCTAAGAAAAGATTGCTTGAAATTATTATTTATATAATAGTAGAATTTTCTTATGTGATATTTTAATTTTCTTGTTCTGGTAACGAGGCAAGGCGCGACGTTCAGTCTTCCACTCAACGTTACCTCTGTCTTCCTGTTAAGTACGAGACAGCGTAAGCTAAAAAGATATCAATTTTATTTTATTGATGAAGTTTCTTTAAATTTTATGAGACAGCTAGTCTCCTGATATAAAATTTATCTATATAATTCATTCTGATTGACGTATCGCAAAAAATATTTTTTATTAATAGTACTGTAAAAATTAGTAGTACCTCTATATGGAATATCATCACAATATGTTTTTATCTAATATTTTTATAATGATTGTGATAGTGTAAATTTGATATTAGTAATTAAATTATTGTTAGGTTATTAAATACGTACTTTAATGGAAAAATTCCAATATCTATACTCGTATATATAAAAGGACTTGTCCTCACTGACTGAGGTAAGACGCACGCACAGCCGTAACCGCTGTGCGTAGAAACGTGAAATTTAGACAAAAGTTTACTTTCGTAATCTGGACATCTACTAAGAAGGGATTTTGAAAAATTTTAACCCTAAAGGGGTGAAATAGGGGTTCTAAGTTTGTATGGAAAAAAAATTTAAATCGGCACCGATTTTTATAAAATTTGAAATTTAGATTTTTAAAAGTATTTAATTGAACACGTGTTTCATCGTTTTCTAGAATTCTCTCCCTAAGGGTGCAAATAAGGGGTTGAAAGTTTGTATGGAAAAATCTTTAAATCGCCACCGATTTTTATAAAATTTGAAATTTAGACTATTAAAAATATTTCATTGAACACATGTTTCATGGGTTATTAGAATTCACCCTTAACCTTAACTATGGACGTGAATTTTTTATAACACACATATGGACGTCGGGTCTGTCAGACCAGTGTATTTATTGGTCATATTCCGTCTGTTTTTTAAAGGAAGAAGACAATTTTATGTTTTAGTTTACATGAATAGCCTCTAATCAAGCAAAATCAATATAAATAAAATCGCTTTTTATTAAAGTTTACGCATCACAACGATTTAAGTAACTTAAAGTCACAATTTCAGTCTTTGGCCACATGGGATGATTCTTAAGAAAATAATACTATAAAAAAAAGACAGATAATAAAATAAATATTTTTTTAGCAAAATATAAAGTCTAACAAATAAAAAAAATAAAGAAATTACATTTTATGTTATAAAATAAAACTTTTGACAACACCTCAAGATAAGGTATTATTGAACATCGATACACAATGGCTTTCAACATTGTCGGCAAACAGGACGATTGCAGTCAACATAAGTATGTGTTGTGTTTCTATATATCTTTTGGGGGCAAAGTGTACATGTTTTTCAAGATCCCAAAACTATTTTTTTAGCTTCATGTTCAATAAATGATAGATCAGATCGCGAAACGCGAGTCAAAGTCATTCTCAATTCTTAGAGTAGTTTAGTATACGAAACGAGTCTTTTTATTTGATAAAGTGCTATTTTCTTTATAAAATGTCGTCGTCCAATTCTTTTGTTTGATGTTGATTATAAAGTACCGATATTTTTGTCCCTGACGTGCT
>HE670353.1:0-21639 GCA_000313835.2 Heliconius melpomene melpomene | reverse complement strand
TCCATTGATATCGATTCATAGCTACCTGTTTCCCATGGATTAAATGTTTCGCAAATATTATATCCTGGCCTCAGGTCACCATCACTTTCAAAATTAAACACTTTACAGTCATCGCAAACCACAGTACAGACGACCAGCAATAGTAAACAGTATCGAAACATCGTAATTAGCTTTCACTCAACACATACAAATGATGGATACAATACTAAATCTTTAATATTTGAGTGCCGGCGTAATATATCATTAATGCTCATAATATTATCACGGATAAGATACCGATATTCTAAATACATATGTGGGAACGATAAAGGACGTTTTGATTAAACTTTTTTCGGTGCTATGCTTAGATAAATCGGGATTTTTTAATCTTTCCTGGGATTAAATACAAAGTCTTTAAAGTCCAGTTATGGTTAGTTATTTAGTCCACTATTGAAAATTGAATGTAAAGGGCAAACTATATTAGATAAAACAAATAATTTAGAGAATCTGGATTCCTTAGAGAATTCTTGCAATAGCTCAACATGTACATGTTTTTAATATTTTCGTCTTCCTAATCTGTTATTTTTTTAGCTTCACGCTTAAGCTTCTAATGAAAAGGAGGTCTCTGATGTTACGGAGCAATGTATATTAAATTTTGGGTTCATCTAAGATCTTACCAAACCGGACCAGGAAAACAATCGGGTTCATGCTTTACCTCGCATGATTAAATAGGCAGAGTGAACCTCATGTCAAGACACTTTGTTTTTTGAGTGAGGATCGATTCCATTCCATCACGATAACCTTTAACATTTATTTGCTCTGGAAGAAAAAGCACGATGTGAAATTCCGCCATCTAATAAAAGTGAAAAGTGATATATACGTTGCCAAGGAAACGCGTATTTTACATAAATTTACACGTAAATTAGTATCACTTTTTGAAGTGTGCACACCATGGTAGTCAATTGGCGGGCTTATTAAGGATGACGTAGAATTCGCAAGAGTAAACTGCATATTTGTATTTCCAATAAACAGTTAAATGTACTCGCTTAGTTCTCAGGAACGGATCGAAGTAATTTCAGATTTAAAAAACTCTTTGTTGGTTGAAATATAAACATATTCTATTCAAAAAGAGTCTATTTAGCCTAAGCATAACTAACTCATACCCTATAGAGAATAGGGATAAAAATCGGGTTTAAAACCGGCAAGTAGCCTTTTTAATACAATCTGAACATAATTATACAATTATCCTATTTCTGAGTATTTCTGAGTATACAACTCTTAGAAGAAACTGCTCGACTTAGAAATAAAAAATTTGGCATGTAGCCTGTCTAAGAAAAGATTTCTTGTAATTACTATTTATATAATAGTAGAATTTTCTTATGTGATATTTTAATTTTCTTGTTCTTGTAACGAGGCAAGACGCGACGTTCAATTTTCCACTCAACATGCAATGTCTCCCAAACTCGGCGGAAACTGTCCCAGTTCCTTCTGTCTTCCTGTTAAGTACGAGACAGCGCAAAGCTAAAAAGATATCAAATTTATTGATGATTTTTCTTTAAATTTTATGAGACAGCTAGTCTCCTGATATAAAATTTATCTATATAATTCATTCTGATTGACGTATCGCAAAAAATATTTCTTATTAATAGTACTGTAAAAATTATTTGTACCTCTATATAGAATATCATCACAATATGTTTTTATCTAATATTTTTATAATGATTGTGATAGTGTAAATTTTATATTACTAATTAAATTATTGTTAGGTTATTAAATACGTACTTTAATGGAAAAAATCCAATATATAATATATTTTTTATATATTTTGATTATATTAAAAATAGAGGCCATCGTGGCCCAGACAAAGAAAATATTTTTTTTAACTTTCATTACTATCACAGTGAGTTTGCTTAATACTTTAATATAAATCCATTAAAATATATATAAAGCTTATTCGAAGTGGTCCCCATTGGTTGCGATACAGTCTCTTAAACGTTGGAGTCAGTTGTCAATAGCAGCATCATCATTTTTCTATGAGAAGTCGAAGACGCTGTCTGTTCTTCAGTTCAGATCAGCTCTTCAGCTCTGATGAAGTCCGTAACGATCGTTTTTAGTCAAGATTGGGTGGATCGAACTTTTTCACCCAGCGCCGAGTCTTACTGAAAGTATTTTGGGTTATTGAACATGGTTTTAGTAGTAACCTTACCCGTAAATAATATTTTTCTGTGACTTGCCTTTGCATACCGCTAAGTTGCTTTGATTTTAACATTTTTTATGTCTTTCCTTTACTACTTCGGTCGTCTTTTGGTCCGGCACAACTAATACCAAACGTATTAGGCATTTTAAAAGTTGTATTGAGTTCCATACCTACTCGATGTTATACAAACACAGTGATTCGGTTCTCCTTATTACTCCACCCTATTATAAAATCACAAAATATTTTACAATATATTGGCAAGAAAATATGTTAACGTTTTAAAATAACAAATGTTTAATTCAAAAGGATAATATTTTATTTATTTTTAATTTTAATAGTATTGATGGCCAGACTAAATATAATTATAAGCAGAAAATATTTATTAAAAACTATCTCCCGCCAATATTAAAAACTCAATTTATTGTTATAATACAAACAACATTGTTTGCATTTGTTATAACCTTATTATGGGACTATTACATAGCTTATTAAATTTTAATACTCTTTTAGCATCTCTCGCATGTCGTGGAGAACTTGCATTTAGGAACACTGTGAAGCGTAGACCACGGAAATGTCAAGATATATTTTTATTTATTTTCTAATTTTCATGCTTCCATACTTTTTCCTTAGTTCAGAATGAGAAAATGTCTTTTTTTTATTCTCCTGATTGGAGATCGAAGTCCCAACCATCGCGATTGTAGTCAAATGCTGTTCCATTATAATGACAGCCACGATTCTTTCTAATTTGTACAATCGACTAGGGAATTAACCGCGGTCATTACGTTTAATGGCGGCACTAGTAGAAAATTACAAATTTAATAGTTCTTAACAAATCTTATCTATATATTTAATTAATTAAAATAATAGCTACCATATCATCAAATATGACGCCTATAATGGACAAGCAAAGCGTCTAAACAGGTACTGACGCCATCTTTGATATTCTTATCAAATAATAGAGTTTTCGTGTACAATAAATAATTACAAGGTAATTACAATTTTCTATTTCGTTGTTTTATCTTTACTTATCGTTTGAGGATATTGCATGGCGTTTCAAACTATGTATATAAAACTATTTAAGTGGGAAACGGAATGATTCTAAATTGACCAAAATTAATATTGAACTATTAATAGTCAACGAGATTGAAGAAAATGAAAGCTAAGCTATTTTGCTACGTTGGTGGGAAATACTATATGTTATATTATATTTTCCCATTATATTATATGAAATATTTAATTTTTTCGAGTGGGAATCGAACTCACTACCTATAGCGTTTAGTCGAACGCTTGTGCTACTGCGCAACGACTGGCCTCACTTTGTTATTAATATTATTTGTAGTATAACATTAAATAGATTTTATGAATTATTTTACCGTTATGTTTGATTAGGTACAGTTGGCCAAAAAATATTCACGTCTGTATATAACAAAAAAATATATTTTTATTTTAAATTTTAAGATATAAAATAAACAATTGAATAATACAATAAATAATTTCTTCTCTCCGTAATAATTTATTTATAGAATTTTAATGTGACAGAATGAACCCTTTCGACCATGCGTACAATAGTTTTCTAAGAACGAAATAACTATTATGTAGTTGTTGCTAGTGGAACTATCAATTGTAGGAATAAAATAATCTTTTTCATTATCAAAGTCATATAAAGTAAAACTATTTAAAAAATTCAAATAAGCCGCTTATATTTATCGCAAAACAATTCATATTTTATTTCTTTACTTACGGTCGTCATTATATAAAGAAAACGATATTTCATACAATAGCTTCATTTTACGTAAATCTATAAATAAATAAAGATGTCATGGCAAATAGCTGCTAGCACAGCGCTTAATTGTATATAGGTTGGTTGAGATTTGAGTCCCACTCGAAAATTTATCTATTCTCCTTTCCCGTTGTATTCTACTATACACGCAATGTCTCAAATTTGGGTGGAATGTAGAGAAAGGGAGAGACTGTTTTGTTACTAGCTTTTCTTCCTGTACCTTACTAAAAGAAAGAAAAAATATTTAATTTCTTATGCTATTATATAATGAATTAGATAAAAAAATAAATTGACTACCCCTTCAGCAATGCTTATAAAATTTTATTCACATATAAATAACTTAAATGCAATAATAATACATACATCTTGTGTCCAATTCAATATCAGTTAAGTGGTAATACAATTATGTAAGTGATATAATACTATTATTATTATAATTATTTTCAAACATTTTTTTGTTGCCATGATTTTTGCGTTATATAAAATTAATAAATATAAATAATCAGAAAATTATTTCTTCATTTCACCATTTTAAGTTTGAGTGATTTAGTGTGTTGGGCAATGCTTGTTATCCTTAAAAACTATATTTTATAAAATTTATACTACGATATTTATTACATATTTATTACACATTCTCACAAAATTATATTAATATACCCTGACTAGAATAATAACTTAACTATTAAAATATTATCAATTAACTATTTACTAAGAACATTATTCGACAATACCAAACTGAACAAGAATCAGTTAAACATCGATACTTCCATTTCTTCTAACATACACCAACGTAGGTGACTCGTCATCGCTCTCCAAAAATAAACTACGACTATTTGAGAGATTTGATACACAAAACTGGTAAATTCCAAAACTTATTAAGCCAATCACTACAAGACTTGGTAAAGTAATTAGAACAATTGTCAATGGTTGCCAAAAACTTGGCACATTTTCGCTTGGAGGTAGTACAGTATCCAGCTCGGTAGTAATATCTGTAGATGATGATGATGTGCTATGATCTGTAGTGATTGAATTTGATGTGGCGGAAGAGTCACTCGTAATAGATTCAGTAATAGTGGAATCAGTGGAGATTGTTGGAACCTGTGTAGTAACAGAAGTTATAGTAATTGGATCTAGAGAGGTAGTCGGTGACTCTGTTGTGATAACAGGGGTAGTAGTAGGTTGTAAAATAGTGGAAGGGATCACAATAGTGGTCGGTACATCAGTTGTAGGGTTCACTGTTGGTGCTACAGTTGTAACAGGAGCAATGGTAGGATTTATGGTAGTGTTGGGGCTCACAGTTATTGGTTCTGGAGATGTTGTTGGTGATACTGTTGTGGGAATGGTGGTCGGTGCAACAGTTATAGGATTCGTTGGCGGTGCTACAGTTGTAACAGGAGCAGTGGTTGGATTTGTGGTAGTGTTGGGGCTCACAGTTATTGGTTCTGGAGATCTTGTTGGTGATACTGTTGTGGGAATGGTGGTCGGTGCAACAGTTATAGGATTCGTTGGCGGTGCTACAGTTGTAACAGGAGCAGTGGTGGGATTTATAGTAGTGTTTGGGCTCACAGTTATTGGTTCTGGAGATGGTATAATGGTTTGTGTAACAATTGTTGATTTAGGTGTTATTGCAAGCATGGAAGGAATATTTTCTTTATTAATTGATTTTTTATCCGTATAGTAAAAATATGTAGGATTATTACGGAGATAATGGTCTGAATTGACTGATATTGTTTTGTTAGCATTGTGGGATTTGTACTCTGAATAAATAATGTTATAAGAAGTATATTTTATGGATTTTATCTTCACAGAATATTCTTTTATGGCATGCCCCAATATTTTGATCTGAAACGTAAGAACAATAATATTTATCACATCGTTTTTAAGGAATAGAATAAATATATACGTGAGTTCTTCTGTAGGTGGTGTATTTTGATACATACATACATATATTTTATGTGCACAAATATAAAATTATTCAATCTATTAATTAACAAGTATTACATAAATATACAAGTTACTGAAATTGAATCATAATTCCATAAATATATTTTGTAATAAAAAATGTTTTAAAAATAATTCATACATTTGATAAAGTATTCATGTTTGAAATGTATCTAAAAATGAAATTGTTTTTAAAGAAAACACAAAAAGTGTGCTTTAAAACCTTTTTTTTGTTGTGTCTTATACAATAAATAAATATATTATTATACAGAAGGTACATACGTATCCTTTTTTACAATTGCTTTTTGCGGGAACTATGACTACTTGTGATACATTGAAGGTATTTTTTTCTGACGGCAATAGTATATATTCAGCTACCACTGATCGTTCTGCTATAAAATTTTCTTTATAAATTATAATTTTAACATAATCTTTAGTTGATATTGAATCTACATTTAATTCTATTCGAAAATAACCATCTGCGGTTATATTAAACGAAAACGTTAAACAACTTGTCACTTCAAGTGGACGTAAATAAAAATCACTTCTATCACTGTCATCATTAATGTCTTCTTTATTTAAAATCCAGATAGGAAGATTATCACACATATTCAAATCTGAATCCAAATCAAAGGAAGAATGTAAATCATCATTAAGTTTATACACAACACTTAATAATCCTGGTATTTGTGTGATTATAAATAATAATACTAGCGCAGTTATGTTTGTCATGTTGTCTTTGAACGATGGAACTAAGTGCTACTCCAATTCATATCCCTTAAGTAATATGTTATCGAAATTGTTAATTGTGAGCGGAATCATTTTTATCATGATCAAGATTTCATTTTTAATAAGATGCCGATGTTGATAAAAATATACATAATTAGAAAAAAAACTGACAAAGTTATTAGGTAAGAATTAGTGATTTAACTATCAACCAAGAGTATTTTTTAAGTATAATTTAAGGTCTTTTTATTCAAATATATGCTTTATTCAAATATTTTTATAGGAAGTATGATGATTAAAATAAAAAGTAAATTTTGATTATAAATGATTGATGATTAATTTTATGTAATATATGTGATATAATATATTCAATGTAAGTTTGCTATAACATTATTATAGCAAACTAACTACTACTATGTACTGAACTAACTATGTGTTATGTCTATCGTTTAAAGAAGATCTCTCGAATCTTTCTTAGTGAGTAGTTGTAGTACCTATGCTTACCACTTTTAATTTTAATTTCCATTTTTCGTTTCAACGGTCGTTATCTCATTTCTCTTATATTTCTCTATCAATTTTATTTTGATAGTGGAATTTTCGGACGCCTGTCCTACTATTTTCACCTAAAATGTAAAAAGCGTTTTTTTAATTAAGAAAATAAATTACAATGTATAAAAAAACAGTTATGCTTTTTGCCACATAGCAGAGCGAACCAATTTTTTTGTGACGTAGCCTATTGATTGGCAGAACTTAACTTACTTTTATATTTCTATCAGAAGTAGAACGAATCTAAAAATAATAATCAACCTGTATGACGATAGAACCTTCGAACATCGCGTGTAGACGCTATGCTGACATACAACGCCGAGGTGGCCTGAGCAATTATTATGAATATACTTATATTAGAATACTTACATATCCTGTAGTATTGCGACTATCAAAAGTAATATTTACAATCTCAGTTCCATTAAAACTTGCTGAATCTTCTTTAGACAGTGTGTTATTTTTCGCAACTATAATATCTCTAGGGACCGACTCTTCATATACTGTTATCGTAAGTTCATCTGCAAGCGAAACAGCTTCGATGCCTGCTATCATTTTTAAGCAATTTGTTGACGATAAATCGAATGAAAACGCTATACAACTTGGTACATCTAGCGGTCGAATGTAGAATTTATCTTCGTCATCTGGATCTTCCTTTTCTAATATCCAAGTAGAAAAGTTGCCACACACATTTTTATCAGAAATAAAAGTAAAGGAGTTGAAAAAATCATTTTCAAGCTGATACAGAACGGTTAATATTTGTGGTACAGCTATTATTATTATAAATATTAACAACACTTGACTTATTTTCACCATCTTTTTTAAATAATGGCTATCACGACTGTTAGGTGGTAGATTGAAGAATCTAAATGAAAAATTATCATAAATTATCGTAACATTGGCGTAAATTTTAGGAATTTTACGTTAACTACGACAAGGTTTTGTATTTAAGTTGATAAGAGAACAATCACAATTCAATCAAAAGTTATCTTTCTATTAATTTGCGGTAATTAAATAGATAAATATCTATAACACTATTTTTATAAGTTTTCATTCAGAATATAGTAACACAAAATTGTTGCAGAGAAAACCTTGTGTTAAAACACTTCGTTATTCGGTTTCCACCAGAATTTGAGACATCGTCATCATTTTATTTCTCGACTGGACGTTATTGCTGTGGACCTGGGCTGCTCTTGACAGCGTCACCGGGCGGGGAGGGACAGGAGTAGCTCACCCCTGAAGAGACAGTGAAGATATAGAGAAAATCCTATGTTGCGTGGCATGATTCATTTCGCCACTTTGTTTACTACAACGTAGGAAGTAAAAATACTTACTACGAATATTGTCCTAAATAAATCAATTTAGTAGTAAAAATAGCAAAGTAATGGAACTTCCTAACTTCTAAACTGTAAAATAGAGCACAATTTCATATACCTTCAACTGTGCCCTATCAAATGCATACGTTTTTATCGGCCCGATACTGTTTACTTTTATGTAAATTTATACGTGAACGGACGAGTACATATTGAACTAGATTTTATTACTAGGACTCCGGTTCTAGCGTTATTTTGTTGACCGACATAAAAAAAGTAGCTTTTTCGATTTTTAATTACATTCAATGTGGAAAAAGTTCCTAACTTTTTTTTGTGTATTCTTGTTATTAATTTTTCAAACTTTAATTTCGATTTCAATATCTAGTGGATGTTAGGATATTCGAAGGACTGGAAAGAAAGGCCGTTTCAAAGGAGACTAAAACTGTTTCCATACTACTATAAATGCGATGATTTGATTTCGATCCCCACTTAGAAAAAGGAATTCATTTCATTTTCTTGCTGTAGTACCTAGACAGAACGCGTTGATTTTCCGCACCCAATACGCCGTCGCAAAAGGTAGGAAAAGGGAACATTAGGTTCCCCTGCCTTCTCTGCTATATGCGTAATAAAGCGTATAATTATTGTTTTTATTTTTAATAATTAGTCTTGCAATGTTAGTTTAAGGGCGAGTGTACACGAGTGACGTTAGCTATCTATCACGTCAAAGCGAGTATGATTAATTGAACTACGTATGCATAAATCGCTTTGACGATGAATTACTGCCTTCAAAAATAAAACAATTCCCTTTTGCTATACTTGTACAGTACGTATTGTAATTTAAGTTTATCTTTAATTGATGGAATGGCTCAATTTTAGACGGAAAATGAAAACGGAGGGTCTTGGCACTAGGTTCTCTTTACCTATCATACAAATAGCAAGTCGGGATAAGGAATTAATTTGTTTAAATACAAGCCTTTATTAAATAAATAACATTATTCAGTAAATTTAAAATAATATACATTTTCTTATCTTTATCCTACTGTCATATTATTTTAATACGCCAGCTATTAGCTACGTATTTTTGTAAGGTAACGATTTTTTTCTCAGAATTTGATATGTGATAAGAAAATATTATCATCGTAATGTTTGAATAAATACATTTTTGTATTTTTATGCATGCATACAACGTTATTTCAGCGGCTTGACTTTTTTACCTAATTTAATTTTTTATAGAAAAAAATATATATATTAGGGTTTTATTAGGAAATTGAGCGTACAGGTCACTTGATGGTGATCATCGCTGCCCACGACCCTGTGTAACAACAGAGGAGTTAGAGTACCTTTGCAGGCTTTTGAGGTGGAGATAGATTCGCTTTTTTGGAGGTACCCATGTTGTTGGAAACACTGCCGCAGTTTTCCACATTGACCTGGAAACATTGCCGCAGTTGCGTGGTGTGTGGAAGGAAGTTCCTACGAAACCGCATAGTATGGAGTGCCATGTATTCATTAATAATTGAATGTGGTTAGGTTCCCGATATAGAAAACCCTAATAGGATCACCTTGTTGTCCGTGTGTTAGTCTGTCAAGACGAACAGACGAGTCGTTTATCACGAGATTCCATGGAGATATCACGCAAAAATTATATATAGCTTATTAGTCAAAGAAATCAAAAGATCTGTATACAGATTTAGACTTACAATCTTAATGTGTCTGTTTATTCAAGTTGTTTAACTTTTATAAATGTCAACCAGATCCCAATTAATGATCTAATTAAAAAATATATTACTTATAAACAAACGAACATTCTTATATATTTAATATAACTTTTCACGTATACTTATAAAATATGTGGGATTATATAGATTAGCTATTATATTTTATGATAAAGCAATCAGTATTAGGCTTTAAATTCGTTATCTTTTACTTAATTGAAATATCACATCACTTTTTTAAATCCACAACCATCTGAAAATACACCGATTTATCCCTTAGGATTTTAATAAATACTTTTTATTTATATCAGGGGGTTGCGCCTCCGACCTCCGGTTCAAACTCTTTGAAGGACGTTGATGTTATTTTATCATCTGTCAGAACGACAAATTAATATTAAATATTTATCTCGAGAAATTATTATCAAATAATCAGGCCTTTCCATCATAAAAATCGATAGAAACTTTCTAAGTTGACGTAGTCAAAAAATAAGAACAGCTTTAGCACCATTTTTGTGTGTAACATTCCCCCGAAATTAAAACCTTGAGGATATGGCTAGCCATACGTTGGCCATAAGTTAACTGTAGACACTTTTTTTCAGGAAATCATGGGACCGTAAAACTGGCCGGGGTGATTAGGTATATGGTTTGAATTTCAACTCGATATCTCCTATCATTCTTGAGATAAAGGGTTTTGACAGACAGAGAGACCAACAAAAGATTGATCTTATAAGGGTGTGAAGATTTCTTTTTTCCTTAAGAAGTATGGAACCTTAAAAACCCACCATTGCACGCTTACAGCAAAGAGTAGTTCAGATGAATAGAATTTTGTCGTAGTATATCTACCTATATTAAGCTTTAGATAAGCCCTAAAATGCGTTATATGGTAATATTTCTGCGATAACCATATAAATAAATGGTGATGTCAGTCTGCAATAGGTCGTACTCCACAATCATTCTATTTTATTCCATTTTATTACAGCCCACAGTGAAAGAGGAAAGGATACCAAATGGATGTATAGTGGATAGTATAACTAGTAGTTTGTTTTAGCTTCACGCTGTATTCTACACATAGCGGGGGTGAGCAGAGGGAACCTGGGAACCTAGTGTCAAGGTACTTCGTCCCCGTTAAGATACTTCCATCCCCCACTTTCCGCCGAAATTTGGAGGAGATGCGCGTCTGGTGGAACTTAACGTCGCGTTGTACCTCGATTAACTTTGATCTTGAAGATTATTAATACTATTAATACAAATTCAGTTATGCGTTAAATAAACAAAATATTTTGGTATCTACTAAATATGAGAGCGATAATAAAATAATTTCAATGTCGCGATTGAATCAGATGCCGATATTAAAAATAATTTCCGTTTTAATTTTTTTAGTAATTCAGCCCTTCAATGTCAATTTTACTTAAAAAGGTTAATTTAGTCTTTCCTCACATACATTAATCTTCGTTTATGCATTACACATTATTATTTTCATACAAATTAAGCAATGAATAAAGACTTTTAAACTGTTTAAAACTTTAGCAGAAGCTATCAGTACAAGTTTGCAAAGAACATAAATCACTGGTCACTTCAGCACCTAGCGCTAGTAAATTCACCAAATATCATCTTGTTTTCAAGCGTCGTAGGACGTACAAATAAATTTATGGTTAAATTCGTTAGAATGCCTTGTTAAGGCGAAATTTAAAATATTTTAAAGTAAATTGATGATATAATTCATATAAATTAAATATGAGTAATAAAAATAAATAAATTGACAAGGTGGAACAATCGAATGGTTAAGTTAACTAACTTAACGTCTTTAACTAAAGAAACCCAAGCTAAGTAATAATAAGAGATAAAAATTTGGAGAATATATGCTATAATTAAGGTATCTGAGATTCTACAACCTGAATACCTAAGTACTAATACTAAAATTATATATACGTATATATTATATATTAGATAGCATACTATATCAATAGTAGATATCTAACGTACCTACTCATAATTTAGGTATCTTTTATAATTGCGATATATGCAATGTACAAAGAAAAGTAAAAAAAAGCACAATTAAAAGCACATTTTTTCAATATTCTGGGGGGTATTTTATTGGGATAAGGATATCCGGTGTTATTATTTTACAAATTTGTATTGTTTTCGAATTCAGTGCTAATTTTCACGAAAATTACGAGCAATTTTGAACTGTGTTGTCAAGTTTTCTTATGGTAGATGTCGGTGATTACTAATAAAGGGATGACAGAAAATTCAAATCTCTTTAACCCTGAAATGTAAAAAGTTAATATCAAATAATGACTTCGTATAATAAAACATAACTGTGGTTTAAATCAATGAAAAAAATATATCAACTTTGGAACAGATATAACCAACACGGGTCCGGGGACCTGTCGGAAGGAAAATAATTTATTTGCCCATATTTATTTAGAAGCTCTGCCGTTTCCCGCGGGTGTCATTTTTCCTCCTTTCCGTTAAAAGCCTGCTGAAGTCAAATGTGTTTTTACGGCATATATTTCTCTCAATAGAATCAAACATCTATGATATCGTAAGATTTTCTAACTTCTGCTATGTTTATTGAAGGAACGGTAAAAAAGAAGTTATAAAATATGTAGATTTTTTTATTGAATTTTGCATGTAGATGGCGAAATCTGAAATTTAATTTATGTAAACAAATAAAGAAGAAGCGGTAGCGGAAATTTTATACAAATCTCCCTACAAAGATATTAACAATTAGTTGTTAAAAACATGTAAGAATTTCAACGTTTGATAAGAACGTAATGGTACTAGGGATCAGAGCGTCCAGAGGGGTTCATGAGACGCGGGTTCAAATTTTTGTACGTTTTCTCATTTACTAACTGTTTCGAAGTCAATACCATTTTATATTTTAGTATTTGCTGTAATAGGCCAGCCATCACTAACAAGCAACAAGTAAACAAGGCAAGTCAATTTCAAACTAATTAACTGATAGAAACATTACTTAATCTTGAAGGTGTTTGAATCAATTGCTCACATCAATCTTCTCATATTGATACCAATTATTTGGGTATTAATAAACCCAATCTACCGAGTGATTAATATTTGTTACTATTGAATTGGAAATGCGAATGACATGACAAGTTTACAAAGTAATTAAGCAAATTACTGTAGTGACGCGTAACTGTGGTTTAAACCTTAGTCAAATAGAGAGAGAGAGAGAGAGAGAGAGAGTGAGATTTGGTTTAAAAAGGATTATGTCAAAGTATACTGTAATTTCTGACAAACAAACAACTGCAATACGTTTATATACATATAATGAAATGTGTGTGTTTATTTAATTTTAATTACCAATTTTTTTTTTATACTCCGCAAAATATAAAATCCACATATAGTAAAAGACAATAGACACACTAAAAGCAAAACTAATAAGATGCGTCAAATCGCTTGGAAGAACGGTTAAGCGGACCAATTTGTAAAAAGAGATTCAAAAGCTTCACAATTGCTGGGCTAAGCGGGGAATCCCCACGCCATTAACACACCATTCAGTTAGGGAGAATACTCTGAAATCTGTGAAATTCGCCAAACTGAGTTATTTATGCTGATATTTTTCTTACATGCGTAATGTGGATTGTAGCTACATTTTAAATGTAATTTCTTTACTTTATATTATTCTGTAACTCCTTTACTTTATATTTAGTTACATACGTCGTAACTTTTAAATTTGAATTACTGAAGAGCAATGAGTTTGTTGTTGTTTTTTTACCCGATTACGGCGAAGCACAAAAGGAGGTTAGATATGTTCTTGGGCGTATGAGTCTGTTCCTTTGTTCCCTTGTAAGTTAAACCAGTGAACGCGAGTGATTTGATTTTTATGTTTTCAAAGCGCTCGCGCTGAGTCTTATCACCAGAATGAGGAAATTAAAATAATCTATTCCCCCGAGTGGGAATCCAACTCAAAACCGTCGCCCCACCACGCCACGAAATCCTCAAAGCACGGGCACAGACTACAAATATTAAAAAATAAGCATATACATACATCCTTTTTAAATGGTAATTAATAAACCACAAACCAATTGATACGAAAAAACCCACAAAAAGGGTAAAACCTATATTTTCTTTGTTTAATACTACAATACTGTTATATTGTAGAGCAGGAACAGCTCTTTCATTGATTAATTGCATCGGCGAAGTGTTTATTTGTTATTTGACGGAGTCGAATGAAAAAGTACTGGAGCGAAATACATTTTTTTTTTCACAACAGCAAATGTAAAAGTATTTTCCTTGTTTGTTTTTTAGTAATATTTGTTTTACTTAATTATTTTTATATTGGGTATATATTTGTTTTGTCTCCATTGTAGAGGACTGAGAGGATTCGTTCACTACTCTCCACCGAGTAAAAGAAATCGAAATGCCTCTAAATGACAAAATTTTGTGATTTGTATTTCCTTCTCATACATACTTATTTATCTATATATAGAAAATTCATATTGGACCAGCTTCAATTAGTATTGGGCACACTATCTTCGAAGTTTTTGATCATTACATATATCTGGGACAAGCAGTCCAGCTTGGTAAGTCAATACACAGACGAGAAGACAACACACAGGCGAAAATAGGTTAAGGAGTGTAGAGTATAAGAAAATACGGGAATATTTATTTTATGTCTTTAGTCTCCAAAAAACAAAGTGAAGACTAGTCCACATTAAAACAACCCAAAAACTCAAGAATATCTACAATATACCTTAAATGTTACGAGTAAAATTATCAAGCCCACCTTTATAGTCTAAAATAATCTTGAAATGTGCTAAAACTCAACGTCCTATGTGATGGGCTGTGACGTAAATCAGCGGCAGGACAGGTTATTGCCTGCCGCAGTTAACACGGCTGTACCGAAATCCGAATGAATTTATAGGTTTAGGGACATACGAGTAGAAGCAAATGTGAAAAGCGCCAGGGGAATAACAAACGCTTTAAGGCGGGTGATATATAAGAGCCAGGAACGGGGTGTAATGCGTGATATAATGTATTTAGTTTTTTTCTTTTGGTTGTGTAGTAAAGGGTAAAAAATATAGTGATCCTATAATTTTGTGATTGTTTTTCCATTTTATTTGAGTTTTCATATATTATGAAATAGGAGAGCGTTTTTCCATATTTTTTATACAAACACATAAGCCAATTGAAGCCATGGCGTATAGGCACAAGCGTGCGCCAACGCGACAGATTGTAGGTTCGACTGCCAGAAGAGAAAATTAAATAGCTAATATTTTATATTAAATACATTAAATAATTAAAATCTATTATTTGTCATCGAGGAATATTGGAACACTAAGATGATTTCTTGAACTTCCAACGGAAACCGGAAAAAACGGGATGTTAAATAAAAATATTTATTTTGATGATATAAATTTGGTGGCTGTTCAGTTTGGTGTTGTAAAGATTATGTAGATATAGGATATCGAATTTTCAGTTAAAACGTTATAGTTTATTCAAAAGGTACTTCTCAGCGAGATTGAGTTGTCGATGCATTACGGTTATGTCGGCAACATAGTCTACTATTTTATAACAAAGTAATTTCTAAAGAAACATCTCATCTAATATTGATGAGAAACTCGATTTTATAAAATGGCTTCTTTTAAAAGGCGAATTTTTGAACGAAAAATGTACTACTTTCTTGCTGCAATAGAGTTGTAGATGTAAAGTCAGAGGTTTCTTACAATTTCACTGTATATCGTCTCTTTAGTTCATTAAAAGTGATTCCTTAGGGTAGTTTGTGTACGTACGTGAATACAATACTCATTACTATAAAAAATTGGATTTATGTTATTGATTTAAAAAAATATTTTTTCAGCTTCGTGCTGGGACCCGCATGTATATTAGCTGAGTAGGCAGATATAGCATAGTTTTGGGACACTTCGCTTCCCACTTTTCGAGAAATTCTGGAGGTATTGCTGTTGCGTGGTGAAATTCAACGGCACGCTTTGTCTCGACACCAGAGCGAAGAGCTCAAAATCCTTACAGTATATAACGCATTTAGCAAAGAAGAGAGAACTTCAAGATGAATCAAGACTTACTTTTTCAACCAAATTGAAAATATTGAGAATGAAGAAGAATAAAAACGATCCACTAACCCGAGTTTGCAGAGCAAAAACTAAGTGCACAATCGAATCTAAATATTTGTAAAATGACAATTAGAGTGTTGAATTTCTCTGTCCACTTGCCAAAAGGCACTCATTTCGTGAACATTAAAAAATAACTGATAATTTTGTAATATTCTCAGAATGGAATTTAAGTGATGTCATGCAATAATCAATATCTTTAAACAGAACCGTATATACTTTATCTAACAATAATATAATTCTTAATATCATCAAAGCCACGATTAAGGCTGATATTCGTTTAATGCCCGATTAAGACGTATGCGATTTTGATTTTGATTGCATCGCGATTTACATATTGAGAATTAGGATTTTTTCTTGTGTATTAAAAAAAATGTATAAAAAATTAAAAGTAGTAATATTGAAATTAATAGAAATATATATTTTAAATGTATAATTATTTAAAATTATTGTGATTATAAACACAACAGGTTGCGGGTTCGATTCCCACTCGACATAATGAAATATTAAATATTTTCATTTCTTCACTCTGACAAGGCTTCGAGCAAAGCGCGGCGTTGGGTTCCGCTCAACACACAACGCGTCCAGAATTCGGCGGAAAATTTGGAACGTACTGTCTTAAAACTGTGAATGTACCTAGAGTTGGCAGGACGCTAAAAACAAAGAATATAAAATAACGTTATATTTGTAAACAGTAGTTCCCAATACAGAAACTAAAACAATACACTAATTTATTTATGTTTTATATTACAGTTTTAGTTACGTTTAAAATTATCGTTCACATTTCGCACGAAACTTTGTTTATTCTCATACAAAACACATGTTTGTGTTTAAATTCTCCGTATTATTGTTGAGGGATTAATATTTAAGCGTGTATTGAAATTTTTGTTGGCCCACTCAGTTTGTTTTGCGAATATGTATTCAATTAGTGTATGTGTCCACAATATGGTTTCGGTAATGGCTTTATAGGGTTGTGAATATATTCAGAGGCCCATTTATATTTCCATTTCTTCGCTCTGGTGTCAACTCAACACGTCTCAACAAGTCTCGAAAATTCGGCGGAAAGTGGGGAACGGAGTGCCTTGACACTAGGTTCCCTCTGCCTACCTTACTGGGTGCGGGATACGGCGTGAAGCTGATTTATTTATTTTTATTTTTTATATAGTGAAGATGTAGTGTTCAATCACTAAATTCTCACCTCTTAATTTAATTTATGTATTTAGTGTAAAACTAAATAAATTGACAAATTCACTGAAAACACTTTAGTCACTTTGCATTTAACTCTAATAAATTATTTTATCTACGGTAACACGTCACTTCAGATTAAGGTTCGAAAGGAACATAAAGGAGGATTAAAACTATTTCAGTAACCGACGCGGTTATATACACTTTCATTAAACGAAGGGTCCAAAATAAATCTTGGGCTTGGTTAAAATTAATTACAATCTTGTCTCAGGCGTACGTTATCTTGAAATTTTAGGATAATATAATAGTGTTCTTGGGGCATAAAGTTTTACCTTTGCTGCTGTGGAACAGTTGTTAAGTATTTGAATATATATTTATATATAGACATATAGATATTTCATGGATCAGCTCTTATTAATATATATAAATAAAAGTAAAGTATCTGTCTGTGATTTGAAAATAGACGTACACACAATATAAAAAAAATGTCTTCCTGTCAGTTTTTCTGCTTGTCCGGTCTAATGTCTGGAATAGTAGAACCGATTTATGTGGAATTGTCACTGAAAGATTGTGTATACTTTTTATTTCAAAATTTCCACTGTACCGGAATTTACGCGGGAAAAACCGCGATTGCTATGGGCGCCATGGCCAATGTAGAAATCAGAAATCACAGTACTTTATCTTATTATCATAGAGACGAAAAGAAAATATTAAATAATTCATTCTTTCAAAAGATGATCGAACCCATAACCATCTCAGTACAATCAGTCACTCCGTCTGTTTTACAAGGACCTTACTACCGTAAGATTTTTAACTATTATTATTATTTCATACCAACAATCTATACCTATATTATAAATTCGAAAATAACCGTGTCTGTCTGTCTTTTATGCAATCAGGGAAAAACCACTAATTTAATTGTGATAAAATACTCATACTTGAGGGTCTCGGGATGAACATAGGATACTTTTTTTTCCTCATATTTGTAATATTATCGATATATGCCATTATATTAAAATATTTATTAATTTGACATGCAATTTATTCTGCCATGTTAATAACAACCGTCGCTAAGCGACCGTTGCTAAGCAACGATTTGCAAAGTTTGTTGTTAGAAAACGTCATCAAAAATGAGCTTGCTTAACGCATCTCTTTATTGAACTGAAAATAACTAACTGAAAATAATTTCATAAATATATTGAATAAATATTTGTATAGTTCAAGCGGGCGTAGCCGCGTTCGGGTCCACTAATAATAAAAATAAATAAATTTCCGTCTTATTACCTTCAATCCCTCGTGTAATCAGATGTTCTCTGGAACAGTGGTCTCGCTGTCAACACTGAGTAAATTATAGACGAATAAAATGTCGATGACAAGAAAGAAAAGTTAGCTACTAAAGGGACTGAGGGACAGCCGGCTTCTTCTTAGAACAATGTGAATTTGATATGGTATCGTATAAATAATACTTTATTTAAATTTCATCATCATCATCATCATCATCAGCCTGTCCTCGTCCACTGCTGGACATAGGCCTCTCCAATGGCACGCCACTGAGCTCGATTTTCAGCTCTTCGCATCCAACCGCTGCCCGCCACTTTGATATTGGTTTACTTTAGATATACATACTTAGATTGTTATGGATTTTTTAGGTTCCCGCATTTCGAAGGGTAAGCAGAGTCAATCGAGTGTTAAGAAATTTTATTCTTCATGTGCTGTCTATTTCACTGGGCATTATGCGGTGCAAGTGGAGGAACTTAACGCCTTTGCTTTGTCTTAGTACTAGAGCGAGGAAATCAGAATAATTTATCAATTGAAATTCTAAATATTATTTTGTTTAATTTTTAGCTTATAGATAGATAGATAGTACTTGGTGTTAAGAAATCGGTAATATGCGTAATAAACGAAAATATATGCTTTACTTAAAAGGGGGGAGGGGGGTATATCTATATTTCCTAATTAAATTATAATCATTGACCGATAGAGAGAGATATATTAATATAACAGGACATCGTATTTAATAAATTATAATTAAAATATTTGTCAAAAACAAAACAATGTTTGATTTTGACTTAGAAATTTGACATTTGACTTAGACAAAACTATATATTTATTATGAAATATACATGCAAAAACCAAAAACTAATTTTAAAAGCAGGTCACTAAAATTACACTACACTAGTAACCCTTACTTAGAATCATATAACTTCCATTATAAACTAACTTCTATGGCCGCAGATTTTATTACACGAACAAAGGACATTCCCTACTACGCTATTCTTTGGGGACACCGACAAACAAAAAAATGCAGCTCAGAAAAATATGTCACCAACAGGGAGATATTTCTTTTCTTACTTTGTACGAATGAAACAGAACGAGCTTCCACTATATTTATGTACATAATAAAATACTTAATATTTCTTATAATTTTAGTATTTAGTAGTTCATCAATGTAAAAGAACCCAAAATAATGATTTTTTTAAAAATCTAATAATCTCTGATATAATCTTTTTACTTCAGGCTGTATCCTATACATAGTAGAGTAGACATAGGGAACCTGGGGATCTTATGTTAAGACACTTACGTTCCCCCGAATTCTGCGTTAGGCGAGTGTAACGAAATTCAACGCCGCGTTTTGCCTCATTACCAGAGTACAGAAATGAAATTATTAAATTTTTCATTCTCTCGAGTGATATTGTATGATCTTTAATAATAGATTTTTTAAATGTCGTTTTTTATTAAAGATATGTAAGTATTATATATTAAATATATGTATGGAGTGCTGCTAAGTTATCATCATCTACATTGCCAAACTGTAAATCGTATTTTCACTTGTGGCCTAACTTTGATTAAACAAAACAAAATATTTTTTTAAAATGTTACTCGAATTCCATGAATTCAACGCGCGGGTTCCCATCGCATTGCAGGAAGAGACTTAACTGTAAAGTTTAAGGATCTCTTTCAAAATACTTATTTGCATGTAGAATTCTCTCTCTAAATTTCGCAAATTTCTTAATTAAATTTACGACATAAAATATGAGAGTAACCTCTCATTAATTTATCTTAAAATTTTGGTCATCCTCACAATATTACTTTTAACGGTAACTTAATTTTATTAGAGGTTAGTCGTAGTTGTAAAATGAACTGGTTGTGGGTTCGATCCCCACTCGAGGAAATAAAATATTTATTTATATTTTCATTTCTTCGCTCAAAGTGTAAGAGGCAAAGCGCGACGTTGTGTTCCGCCAGTCAGCACGCAATGCTACCCAAAATCGACGGAAAATGGAGAAGTCAGTGAAGTGTTATGACATTAGAAGTAAAGCTGAGTTATTTATTTTGATTTTAGTAAGTTAATTAACTTGAATATATTTGCGTCTCAAATGTATTACATTCTATATACTTAATTAAGATGCGGTATGCATGTAAGAACAGTTTTAGTTCCAAATTGATGTGTCAGGGGGATTCAAAATACTAGTTTATAAATATTATAATTAGTACTTATATGAAAGTAAAAATACATTTTTCGTTTAGATGCGTTCCTGAGATGAAGGCTCTTGACCACAGACAGATAGATACCTTTTTTCTTAAGAGGTACGGAACCCTAAAACTGTTTTGGATTGTATTACATCTATAAATGCCCCGAATAATAGTTTTACATAAATGTAATTTCATTGAATTTCTAACTTACTAAAGTAAGTAAAGCTACTTTTACTTTGAGAACACCTGTCTTAAATCTTATTCGTACATCTTGAGCAAACTTAATAAAGCGCAATGCTAAATGACGACTATTCATATTCAAATGACTAATTTCTAAACCTGTTCAATTCTGATATTCCCAGTGCTGTGGTATTGAGATTTTAGACGCAAAAAGTTTCACCCGTTGTAATTTTACTTGTATTAAGTAAACTATTTATATAGAAAATATTTTTTTTATTACCTAATATGCTTAGAATATAAAAAATAGAATTTCATATTTTGCATAGGGATTGTGGAAATTCTTAGTGTTCTCCTATACCCCCCAAGGGCTTCTAAAGGTAACTTTTGATTTTCAGAAGTCAACACTTTAAAAATGCACTTAAATCATGAAATAGTAAAAAAAATATTCTTATTACGAAAGTTGACTACCTTTAAATCAATTTATTTAGGTGTTCACCTAAATGTTTGCATATCTCAC
>HE670352.1:13765-28341 GCA_000313835.2 Heliconius melpomene melpomene | reverse complement strand
TAAGCATGAATATCAAAATGACGCGGTAACGAACGCGGTCGCGTAGCGACGACGGTTGTTATTAACATGGCAAAATAAATTGCATGTCAAATTAGAAAGTATTTTAATTTATTAGTACATATGTGTAATGTAATATTATATAGCCTATAGCACTTCTGAAGAATGCAGCTTTCATACAAAACAAAAACAAAGTAAATCGATCCAGTAGATCCAGAGATCTTAGCGTTCAAACAAACAAACAAACAAACAAACAAACAAACTCTTCCGCTTTATTATATTAGTATAGATTTAATAGTACACGAAAACGAAGTTGCGAACGACCACTAGTGCGATAATATTAACCCAGGCATCAACCAACGACAGTTCGTCAATCTCTACATATATGTATGTGAAGTGTTTTTGAAGTCCTAATTACACATTTAAGTGCCTTTTAATCGTATTGTGATTAAATGAATTAAATGTTTAAATGTGTCAGCTATTAAAGGTTTTGCGTATTATAAGATTTTATACTATTAATGCTGAGGCCGTCATAGCACAGTGGCAAAAGCGTGTGACTGTAAGCGCGACGGTTATGGGTTCGATTCTCACTTGGTGGAATGAATATTTAATATTGAAATAACGAGACAAAACGTTGCATTGAGTTCCACCACTCAACGAGCATTGCCTTCAAAATTCGGCGGTAAATGAGGAATGGAAGTGTTTTACTGGGAACGGGGCGTTTTCACACTAGGTTTCCTGGTTCCTTCTGCCAGCCTTGCTATAAAAAATATAGGCTTGTAGTGGTGTATTGGAGCAGTGCCTGCATAAGTACGTGATGTTTTTATATTCGTTCTCCACATGGGGTATTTCATTATATTTACTTACTAAAATCACTAAATAATGAGTTCTTTGTGCTCAAAAGTTCAATCAGTAGTTAATATTATTGAATAAAGTAAAAATATTGTATATATAAAGATCTTGGGACCAATATAATAACATATATAGGTATTTTATGATATACGGACGTTATTGATACGTTCTAATATAAATAATATTCCCTATATGTATTTTAAAATTCATAGTCATTCCGCCATTTTATTAATTTTCATAATTTCAAAAATAATTCCGCCTTACCTGGATCGAATCCAAAACCCTCGCATTTAAACTCAGATGTTACTACATGTAATAATTTATCTATAATGTAACAATAACTTTAAGCGGGCGAACCCGCGTACAGATTTAAAAGAAATCGTAATAAATTGTCCATTACGTCCTTAAACGACACCTGTGACATAAAATTACTTAAGTGACGCATTTAAATCTTGTTCAGTATTAAATTCCGTTGTGAACTGAGATTGCATAATTAATGAAGTTTGTTTGCATCATGCGATACGAAGACGATTTTTAATGCTAATGATAATGCGATGCGTGGTGAACGGAGTGTTTTAACACTAGGTTACAGTGAATACAGCGTGAAGGTTAAAAATGTGCCATTATAAAAAGTAGAGCAACACCAGAATTATATGTAATATTAAAAAAAAATGATAGAGATGCGTCCATAATATGTTAATATCAAGGGTCAGTCACCACTATATATGGAAGTATACATTTCGAACTAGTTTACGCTAGCAGTGTCAACCTTGACTGACCTTATCTGTTTTATTTATCATTCAAGAATTTAGTTTTCTAATAAAATAAGAAAATACGTAAGTTATAAAATAGGAAAATATGGGAAATTAAATAATGATAATATCGCAAGACCATCGTGGCGTAGTAGGACAGTGCCTGTCAGTAAACGTGATGATTGTTAGTTCCGTTCTCATTTGGGGGATATTAATTTATTTCCATTTCCATTTCCTGAAGAAAATTAAACTTCCCCTCGGATATATCAAACGAGAATAAAAATTATGAGGATGCAAAAACGCGTCCGGCGTAGAAAATTTCTTTAATTATTGATTTTTAATAATAAACTGTATTTTTTTAAATGTATTCCTGGTTCTACTTTTATAATCACTCACACAATTGCAAAGCTTAGGATAAGCCTCGTGAACTGTACGTCGTATGCCAATTAAAATAATAAACACTAGATACACTTGACGTTATGATTTAACACTATTTAAACAGATTTTTTACCTAACAAAGATAGACAGAGATTCGTATTATTCTTCCTTATAAAACTCTTGACTAACCTCTGGCATATTTGCTTGTATATACCTACTGTATTGATGTCACCTAATAATATGTTAAAGCAATATATTCCTTCAAGATATAGAATTATGGAAGACAATTCTATACAGAATATGATTTTTTATCATACAATCGCCGTTGAGGCGTTGACATTGAAATTTATGAATAATTTTTCATATTAAAATTTCGTTGTTATGTTAGTTGTTAAGAGTTATTAAGTAATTATTACACGTTTGTTCAAAGTGTTTTGATAGACTGCACACATATGCTTACGGAAATCCTGGTGAGATGATCGAACATAAGATAAACGGTGAGAGATTCATATCTTTTTTGTGGGTGTCGACGTTATATTACAGCTTAGTCAAAAAGAATAGATACGTTATGTAGAGCCAACAGTTATTGTTTTATTATTGTTTTATAGCATTTAAAACATTGCATGATAAATGGTGGAATTCAACGCCGCGCTTTATCTAGAAAGAAAAGGGAAATTAAGGCAAATAATTCCCTTTTTAATAATTAATCAATTGGGATTGCTATAAAAACAAGACTAAGTGCAGCATTGAGTTCCGTCACTCAACATACACAGTCTTGAAGGCTAGATACAGCGTAAAAGTAAAAATGTATGTTTTTGAGTAGTAGAATTTGAACCTACTATTATTATAGCAAGATGGCACCTTTTATTGAAACAACAAAACAATAAAAATAAATAAAATATAACAGACGTGTGTTAGCTCCATATGGTAATATATTACCGTCACAATAACGTACGTTGAAGTAATTTATGTATATCAATCAAAATAAGTTTGGACCGCATCTAATTCTGTAAATACTGTGTCGAATTTGACCACTATATTATAGTTCACTGATGAAGTTATATAAAAAATCTTAGTAAAAATAAAAAATATGTAGGTATATGTCTGTCCTTCTTATGACTTTAAGTCATTATAAATTACAGGCCAATAAAAAGTTTTGGTTGTGGTTTTTTTTTTGTTAGTTATATCCCGCATATGGCCAGGATGGAAGAGATGGAACCCAGTGTTATGCCATTCCGTTCCCCACTTTCTGCCCAATTTTCGAGATTAATGAAATTCTATAACACTAGGTCCCTTCCGCCTATCCTATTATAATCGAAATAGAGCGTGAAATTAAAAAAAGAAGAGAGATTTTAACGATATATTAAATTTAAATCATATATTTACCGTGTCAGTTGGTTGGTTTAACGTGACAACTTTTCTACTTAGAATAAATATTAACACATCTAAGTATAATTAATGAATAGCCTATTAACAGAAGCTGTTATCGAGACGCAGTGACCCGCAACTCCATTAGTAATTTCGTTACCGACCTTCACGTGTTTGGTCATCTTCATAAAATTCAAAAGAACATGAGTGTTGCAACATTGAGAAAGTGAATACTGGAAAGTGTTGGATACCACGAGGTCCACTACTTATGGTGTAATCACATTTTGATTTTTGCGCTTTATAATAATTTAACACTTAACGTAATTATAGTTTAATTTTTTATATTTTTTTCCTTAATAAGAAAAATCCAAATATTCTTTTATATTTTAATTTCATTTAAGGTAATTCATGTTATAGTAATTAAATATAAAATATATATTTTTGTTATATAAATAAACTAGCGGACGCGCACAGCTTCGCTTGCCTATTTAAGGGTGAATTCTAATAACCCATGAAACATGTGTTCAATGAAATATTTTTAAGTCTAAATTTCAAATTTTATAAAAATCGGTGGCGATTTAAAGATTTTTCCATACAAACTTTCAACCCCTTATTTGCACCCTTAGGGGGTGAATTTTAGAAAACCATGAAACATGTGTTTAATTATATACGTTTAAGAGTCTGAATTTCAAATTTTATGCAAATTGGTGACGATTTAAAAAAAACCTATACAAACTTTCAACCCCTTATTTGCACCCTTAGGGGGAGAATTCTAGAAAACGATGAAACACGTATTCAATTAAATACTTTTAAAAATCTATATTTAAAATTTTATAAAAATCGGTGCCGATTTAAAATTTTTTCCATAAAAACTTTGAACCCCTATTTCACCCCTTTAGGGTTAAAATTTTTCAAAATCCCTTCTTAGTGGATGTCCAGATTACGAAAGTAAACATCTGTCCAAATTTCACGTTTCTACGCACAGCGGTTACGGCTGTGCGTGCGTCTTACCTCAGTCAGTGAGGACAAGTCCTTTTTTATATATAGATTGTATAAAAACATGTTACTGACATAAACAATTTAAGTTTTTTTATAATAGGAAATATTTACAACATAAATAATCAATGAAAAAATATCAAATATTACATACACACTCTGTTAAAGTAGTGAATAATCACTTTATAATTATAATTTGTTCAAATAAAATTCTTAATGATTTAATCATAAAGAAATCTTTAAATCAACAAATGCATACTTGTGCTAAGTTCACAGTACAAAAGACATCAACGCGTTTCGATATCAAAATTATTATTGAATTACAATAAAAATATAATCGTTATAAGTTGTAAAAATCAGCTTCAAAGCAGGATACACAGTGGGAACCTAGTACACTTCATTTTCCATTTTCCGTCGAAGTCTGGAGGCATTGCATGTTGAGTGACGGAACTTAACGCCGCGATAGCAGACCCTCGATACCAGAGCGAAGAAATATCATATAATTTGCTCAAGTGGGGATAGAACTTACAACTAGCCGCGTTTACAGTCACACACATGTGTCTCTGTGCCCCGATGGCCTCATCATTATCAGTTGTATATTTATGTATATTGTATTATTTTATTATATATTGAGTATATAATTGTTATTTTAAAAACGTCTGACCAAAACAACGTACAGACTCTATTGGCTTCTATATGAAGACTGTATGCAGTATTATATATCCAATTATTTCATAAAATTCTGCAATCTTAAAGGTATTTGAAGAAATCACGAATAGTGACGCATTTATAGCACTAATTTTTACAAGCCTTCCTTTGTATTATACTAGGTTGTTATTAACTTTGGCTGGTTTCTAGGTTAAGAGTAGAATAATTATAAGATTGTACTGACTACCATAAACTTGAAGCATTATCGGTGATGAGTAAATCGCAAATTATATATTTTATTTTATTGCGATTTTCATATGAAAATTTAAATGTATATTAGTTTTTTGTTAAATAAAAAAATCACGTCTTATGCACGGGGAACCTAGTGCTATGACACTCTATTCCCAGGCACTGCCGAATTTTTGTGACATTATTTTCTTGAATAGTAGCAGAACTCAAAGCTGAGCTTTGTCTTCTTACCAGAGTGATAGAATAAAAACAGTTTACTACCTGAGTGAGAATCGTTCCCACAACTGTTATGTTTACAGTCAGACGCTGTGCTACGCCATGATGACCTTATTTATATATTTTCTATATATTAATTATAACTTTTGTATTGAGTGGCAGAACTCAACGCCGTGCTTTGCCGTGACATCAATGCATCAGAAATGGAAATATAGTAAGCGTAAATAAATATTTCACTTCCTCGAGTGAGCATCGAACCCACAACCATCGCGTTGCAGTCACTCCTTTGTGCCGCTGCGCTACAACGGCCTATTATGGATTAATGACAAATAAAAAAAACTAAGCAGGTATCTTGAGGGTTTTCATTTAATAGCCGTCAAGTGACAATATGTTTAAGTCAATACAATTAAAAGGATGATTTTATAAACGTCAACTTTATACACATTGAATACGTTTTATATAATCATCTTTGCTTATTTTGAAGGCTTGTGTGACTTTCAATTTATTTAAAATTTAGGTAATATATATATATATATAATATTCCATAAGCCTATTCCTGTATAAGCCGTCGGTTTCATTTTTTCGCCATAGTAGACTACGCGCAGCGTTGAGTTCCGCCACTCAATACGCAATGTTTTGAAAAATTGGGTGGAACTAGGTATCCTTCGCTTCGCCTGCTGAGCGGAAAATAGAGTGAAGGTGAGAAGGAGAAGGTTAGTTCAAAAGCTATTAGGCTCAGAAGAATTAGATAAAAAATCGCTCATTAGAGATTCAATCGCTAGTTTTCCCGAACGATCATCAACAGTATGTAAATCTACGTATTAATACTTTATAGTGTTCTTGAACTGAATATATTTTAACGTTATCTCTTAATTTAAACGTATATATATGAACTTAGCTTATAAATTACAAGCGGTTACTTCTAACTTGACGTTTACATTGACACAGTTAGTTTTTTTTGAATATTCATAACATTAATTTAGCATTTGCCCAATTTTTTTACCTAAACATAAGATATTTTATTAGGAAATACTTAAGATTATATTGACTCAGCAGGTGTCTGGTTAAACGCAATAGTTAAAGACAAAAATTTCTTACAAAGGCATATTTAAATAAAAAGTAAATATCTATATGACCATTTAATATGTATTTATATTAAACAGTAAATAAAGTGACGTAAGTATCACATTTTTTTAGCTTTGCAGATAATTGCATGAGATTTATAAAGGAAGTATCAAAAGAAAAGTAGTTTATTATAGCAGCGACGTACTTTGGAATTTTAATATTAAGATCAGCGACCGTAAGGAAATGGAAGAGGAAAAGGAAGAAGCCGTAAAAGGAACGGTAGAGGTGTATTATTATAGATTATTTTACAGTACTTTCTTCAGTAGTTTGGTAAGATTGTGGTTATATTTATGACATTTTAGAGTCAGTGTTTATTTTTAGTGTAACAACATTTATAAATTTTGACATTCTTAAAGTGTTAATGCTTTACTTAAATTTTGGAAAATATGAAAATTTTAACGTAAGCATCGGTGTAGGACTCCAATCGATGCGTCTTAAAAACGGCCCATGGACTTTAACCATATGCCTATTTTCCTTTTATATTTTGTATTTTTTTATAAAAGAAATATTTAAACCTGTTATTTACATAATGCCATAATATAAATATATTTAAAGTAAGATTATTTTTAATGAGTACCGTAATAAATATTTAAATAAAATCGTTGAATAGATAGACAAAGTGTAGAAACGTCTATGTATATTCTATTTATGGGATTATTAGAGCGGATGGCTTATATGGTGTGGATCCTAAAGCAAGGCTTGCGGATACAAAGCAAGGCCAACTTTACAAGATTATCAAATCTAAGTATGTATATTAATAATATCTTAATGTTCGTTTGTTACTTACAATTAAATAATTTTTATTTTTTTGAAAGAAAAAAAATGAAGAAGAAAACAATATTTTTCTCTTTAATATATTTTATTTGGCACAATACTTTAATTAATGACAAACCCTTTATTAGTTACTTACACTTTTCTGCTCTATACTTATACTTGTAAGTATTAAAAAAAAATCTATTCAAAGATTATTTTTTCATGCTCGCATACAGCAGGGTAGGTCGAAGGAACCTGACATTCCGTTCCCCACGTTATACCCAATTTTCGAGATATTGCGTGTTGAGTAGCGAAACTTAACGCCGCACTTTATCAAGTTAAATTTATATACACAAACATACAGTAAGTACAATCAATCATAGCTTTATATAACAATCGACGACAGCCGGCCGTCGAGACATTTGAATAAATCCGTGAACCGTTGAGATTTTAGATAACAACTGCAGTATTGTTCTATAGAATGTTTAACGTTCCTCAACTTCATTGATTGGAAAAATATTTCCATCTCTTTTGTATATAAAATTTTGATGATCTCTTTGTCTTTGTTTCATGTTTCGTAACGAATGTTGAAATATTAGTAATCTTATTATGTTAGTGTATGTAAGTAAGTAGTTCATTTTCAATCAATCAATTCAATCTTTCACTGCGACAAGATAATCTTTTACCTAAGAAGCTTTACATATACAGCATATTTATTAATAGTATTCAAGACGTTACGTACTAAACATAAAATAACATTTAAGTAGTTAAAAGTGAAATTGCTGCACAAAACTGTGTAACCGATCGGCCTTTACATTTCGTCACGAGTGCTCGACTCCCAGTATAGAACGAAGATGCACTTTATAAGATCCTTCTGAAGCTAATGTTTATGTGAGAATTTCTATATTTGGAAGCTTATTAATCAATTACGCGCAAATGGTGCGTAATGCGTTAAAATATCATATAATGTTAAAAGCGGTAAACGGCGGCGTTAAGTTCCGCCACTCACTTAAACGTATTCGTTCTAATGAGACTGACAAAACTAAAACATTTAAATATAAAAATTTTCTTGACAGAATTAAAATAAATTAAAATTAGATCAGCTTCACGCTACATCCCCTAAACTGCAGGGTACCCAGAGGGAACCTAATATTCAGACATTCTGTTCCCCACGCAACGCTGTATTCAGAATTCGTTGCGTGTTAAGTGGCGGAACTCTACGCGGCACTAGAGCGGAGAAAGGGAAATAACATTTAAATAAGCAATTCTTAATAGAATTACAATCCGAAACCACTGCTTTCAGTCAACATTGAGCCATGAGAGCTTTATAATTTATTTTTATCTTTATGCCGCTTTCTTAATTTTAAAATGACGTTTTGAGGATACCTACTTGTCAAAAGATAATAAGTTCGGATTGCAAATGTGGATTGGTGATGACACTTTGTAATTAAACGACGGCGGTTGAAGTAGCCGACTGTAATTGCTTTACTGGTAGATTTATTATAATACTAGCTTTTGAATGTGGCTTCGTTCGCGTTGTTCAATTGAAATAACTAAGAATTGTGTATGACACACACCACTTCTAGAGAATGTAATGTTCCTTGACACATTCATATGTAGCCGAGATAACTCTGACCGCAGGTACAGTGGGTTAAATCGAAACATTTAACGTCATTTAAGGTAGCCTTTTTCAACAAGTGGACTATTCAGCATAAAAATGTATTTTCAATTCCAACAAGAAGTTGATGAGTTTAGTGAAGAATTCCATACAAAATCCAGTAAAACGATGCATAAATATGTATCGTTTAATCGCTTTGAATTGGAAGCTTGATTATTTTTGTACTTTTAGTAATCGTAGACCTAACTGATATTACTCCCATTCAATATCTCTATCCTATCTAGAATGGTCTTAACAGACAGACAACACAATTATCCTATAAGAGTTCTGGTTGATCCTTTTCTGGTACGGAACCCTAAAAAGGATTCCCGCTTTTGGTTCTTTAAATGGTATATTTTAAAAATATTTATGCATATATATTATGTTTTATATTATTAATTTTATATATATCAGATAAGCTAAGGTAAAATCATTCGATAGCTTTCACAAATACGCGCATGCATTTTGCGTATTGCCCACAAGATTACCTCACGTTGACACAACTTTTGTTATCTGCAATTTGGAATGACTAATATCGACATCTCCTTGTGTGAAATACTTACTTATAGCTTATATGAACATAATAAATTAGAGTTGATATTTATGTAGGCTCTTATCGTTTGACCTGTGCGCGTTGTAACACAATGGTAGTGGATTCAATTCGCAATCGGAATAATTGCGATTAAAATTATTTTCCTTTTTCAAATCTAGTAGAAAAAGTGCAGAGTTAAATTCCGTCACTGGTTGAGTAACAGCAGTGCAATGTATCGAAAACTGGAGAATGGGGTGAAAAAAAATATTATTTTATTATTAAGATGTGTTATTTTAATTTTAATTATTATATAGTACATAAAATATATACTCGTACTTATATTAACTACTTTATAAGAAAAGCAAATAAAAAGAAATTAACAATTACTGATCCAAAGTATAATGAGGGATATTCTCTAGAACAGAGTGTCTCAACACTTTCTTTCGTTTAAATAGCATTCTGCAAGCGTTTTAAAATTATCGAATGAATATAAAAGTCCCACCAGCTCCGAAGGCAGGTCTGTTGAGAATAACCGCTAACTAACTTAACGAATGTATTCTTCACATGTTCCTATTAGATAAGCGTCGTAGTAGCCTTTTGCGTGCAGGTGTACTAGAAGTATTGTCTAAGTAAATGACTCAATTTTAAGATATGCATAATTGAATATGTACGAGTGTTTTCTTGTAGTATTGTTAATGTTGTGTAAAGTAAATATGTACTATATTTCTATATTTTAGTTAAAATATTTTAGGAGTTTTCCACCTTTTTTAGCGTTTCTTAGTTAGAAAATTTATTTGTGTCAATACGCTTTTCCACTGTCCTCTCAAATTTGAGACTTTGCATATTGATTTGCGTAACTCAACACCACGCTTTAGAATCGCCTATACGCCTATCAGAGCGGGAAAAAGGAAATAATTAACTTCATTTAGGTAAAAAATCGATACTTTAACTAAAACAAGTTATTACAAATAATATAAATAGTTAATATTTCGAAATATTTGTGTATATATTATATATTTTGAATAAATATTATTAAAAATTCATATTGTATAATAAAATTAATACATAATATGTATAAATATTACAAAATATTCATCTGTTTATTCTTGTACATTTTTATCGGAATTAGATCAGCATAAATTAAATTTAAATATTTTGTAATACATTAAAAGTTATAAATAAAATGAATGTTTATGTTTAAATTTAAATGTTCAATATTAAGTTGTTATTGATATTTATAATAATCTATGTATTTCATATTTTTTTTTTAATTTTAACAATGTATTCCGTTTATGGCAGGGTAGACATAGAGGACTTAGTGTTAATCCATTCCGTTCCCCACCCACTACCCAATTTCCGAGATATTGCTTGGTGAGCAGCGGAATTCAACGCCGCGCTTTGTCTTCAACTTGTAGGATTTGAACCCATACTGGTCGCGTTTAACATCCGCCGTGCCACTGCGCCACGACCGCCTTCAATGTAACATAATTCTCATAAATTTTAAGCGATGTTCGCTAAAATATACAATCCATTTACTATTGCCATATTATTTCTTAGTTTTACGTTATATCCAGCACATAGCAGGGTAGGCAGAGGGAACCTGGGATACTAGTGCTGCTATCCCATTAAGAAATTTCTGTTCTCCACTTTCTACTGAATTCTGGATGCATTTCGTGTTGTGTGGCGGAACTCTACACCGCGCTTTCCCTCGTCACCAAAGGGAAAATATAAAATATTTTCATAATTATCGTCATTATTTACCCTTAATAAAATGTATGTTTGTTACGGTTTCAAAGGTCTCTTTTATCTTTTGACATACATATATAATTACAACATTTTGTACACGTAATTATTTAGTTTTAAGAGTGCAGTCAAGGACACAGTACATCTTAAAGACATCAACGCGAGCTATGCCATAAGTATAAGCTTAAAGTTAATAATTTATGTGGAACGAGTTTCAAATCAATGTAGACATTTAAAATGTAAGTGCACTGAAGTGTAGGGAAGTTCTTAGAAAGGATGTCTTGAATTTTTTACGGGATTTTAAGAAGATTTTTAGAAATAACGAAATTTGACAACAGGAAATACGAGTAGTTTGGTATTGGCCATAAAGTTGTATCGAACATGTTTTAAAGTAATCAAATTAGTTATAAGCATTCAAATATGTTTTTCTTTTTAAGTAATTTTTTTTTCTGTTCTTATATAATATGTATTTTTTTACTTATAATATTTTGTTACCTAATTTTATAATATTAAGGTAAGATATGTTTATGAAGATGTTTATGATTATAATTATTTGTATAATAATTATTATACAAATAACTATAATAATTATTATTATTCAAGTTATTATTTGGATAGCTACCTTGTTTTAGGTAATAATACAAACGATATTATTTAATAATTTTTACCAAGTTCATGTATTATGTATTTTAGTTTTCATATTTTTATATTATATTATGTCAGTTATTTTTACCTGAGTTTAGTAACATACCTTAACCCAGGTAAAAATAACAAATTAAAATCATAATATTTATCAAAATTAAAGTATTAATCATGATTTTCTCATCAAATAAAAAAATATTTACTTTTAATCCTTATCTACTATTACAAAGTGCTTACGCTTAGATTCTGGTAAAAATAGGTAATAATACAAATATGCTTACCATATCGCCTGAGATCCACTCACTGCATGTTCACACAGAGACACAACACAAACCGTGCGCGTGCGCAACTCGTTTGACCGTCGCGCGCATCCCACCTACATATATAGCTTTGCATGCCAAATATCACTCAATATTATATTGTTTACGTTAGATTTACACTTAAGGATTTGAGATAATAGAAAAAGTTTCTTAGTCACTGTAGGTTTTTGGGAGAACAGAGAGTTTGGACACTATTTTGTCACCGCATAAACATAAAAGGAGGATTTGTTTTTTTAGCTTTACGCTGTATCCCGCCTAGAGCAGGGCTTTCCCATAAATTGTGATGTTATTGTAATTGCTAAGTGAAAGATGAATTCTGGAAACTAAAATATCATCCACACCACCTGGATACGTGGCACTACACTACTGTACGGTTTCATAGGAACTTCCTTCCTCGCGCCGCGGAACTGTGGAATGGGCTACCCGCGGCAGTGTTTCCAGGTCGATATGACATTAATACCCCGAAAAAGCGCGTCTATCTTCACCGTAAAGGCCGGCAACGCACATGTAGCTCCTCTGGTGTTCCACGGGGTCCACGGGGTCGTGGACGGCAGTGATTACCATCAGGCGACCCGAACACTCGTTTGCCTTGTCTTTTTCCATAAAAAAAACTGTTCCGTATTCCTCTGCTATATTGCGGAGTGAAACTAAAAAAAAATATTTTTACAATCACAGCTTAATTTTGATGGCGTCGTCACGAAAAGAAAGTTCTATAAAAAACAATGAGAAACGACAGTATTTTACGGTATATGTGGATATTCATTTCGATTGTCAATATTATGTTTTTTTTTCATAACATTATACCGATAAATTTACATTATTATGAAAAAAACAACACGAATTCAAAAAATCACTTTACAAAATTAATAATATCTGTACCTACGCAAATACACGCTGTATTTCGCGTATAAGAGGGGCGTCAAGGGTAGAGAGGGGGAACCTAGTGTTAACACATTTCGTCTCCCATGCACTTCCTATGCACGTCGAGGAGTATAAAAGAACCAGGGCGTGAAAATGATAAAAATTCATTCATCCGAGTGTGAATCAAACCCACCATCGTCGCATTGACTCAAGGAGTGCCTTATTCAAATTCAAATTCAAAATATTCTTTATTCAAATAGACAATTATTATAAGCACTTTTGAATCGTCGAATGAACATATGAACAAAAAGCTACCACCGGTTCGAAAGGCAGTTCTGCTGAGAAGAGCCGGCAAGAAACTCAACAGTTGCTCTTTTCAAAATCTATGGTACAATCTATTACATTAGCTGGCAGCTATCCTGCATTACATTCAATAGACATTAATTCCATACATGCTTATCCTCTAGATATTCTTGAACAGTGTAATACGCTTTACTTGTTAGAATTTTTTTTACAGATATTTTAAATTTTTGTAGTGGCAAACTAAGAATACACTGCGGAATTTTATTATATACACGTATACTCAGACCCATAAAGGATTTATTAACTTTCTGGAGGCGAAAACTTGGTGTAACAAGCTTATCTTTATTTCTCGTTTCTATCATATGATTGTCACTATGTTTACTATGACAATGTATATTTTGTCGGACAGAGAGAATGTTATAGTATATAAATTGGGAAGCAACTGTAATAATACCTGCATCTTTGAAAACATTTCGCAGAGAATCTCGCGCTCTTAGTTTATAAATATATCTTACGGCTCTTTTTTGGAGAATAAATATAGAATTTATAAAAAAAATTCTTTTCACCTAAATAATTAAACAAGAATTTTAAATTTCTCAGTACATCGTTCGGGTTTAAGTATTTGACCTGCTAAGACCATCAATATTTTAAAATTTATATATTAAATATAATCTAGTACGCATATATGATTTAATTTAAGTTTAATTTATACAGGCCTTAGGCGTTATGAGACATAACATTCATTCATATATTTTAAGATTACAATAATTTATTGCTTCTCTAATGAATACTAAATAATTCAAATTTTGATACATTTTTCGCTTATACTATTATTGAAAAATAAATATTTTTTTATGTATTTTATATATTAGATAATGTTTTTGTTTCTATTGGTTAATAGAATTTTTTCAATTGTTATGAGCAATTGAAACGTAAGAGGAAAATAACCATTTGCATATAGGCAAAAAATGGTTTTCAGCTTCACACAATATCCCGCACTTAGCAGGGTAGGTCATATAAAATAACTATATATTTTATTTATATATAAAAAATAAAATGTTATGTAAATATATATAACAGTATAATCTCGCAGTTAGGTTACTACAAGCGATAAAAGTTTGTTTCTTTTAAAATTTAATATAATATTGTCTAAGTTATACTAATTTGAGGATGAGGGAAGCAGA
>HE670352.1:0-13050 GCA_000313835.2 Heliconius melpomene melpomene | reverse complement strand
GTTCTTCGAAATATTCGTGGTTATTAATTTAAGAGGACGTCCTGGTAGTAGCGGCACAGCGTGTTATTGGAAACGAACCGAGGTAGTGGGTTTGTTTCTCAGTCGAATGAAGGCAAATTCGGCGGAAAGTGGAAACTGAATCTATTAAAAAAAATAAGAAAAATATATTTTTCAAATATTATTGAGGCTATTCTTTCTCGGAGGAATGAAATTTGAATCGACGTTACTAGAGCGAGGATTGAAAATATGAAATATTCCATTCCTCTGAGCGGGAATCGAACTCACAGCCGTCACGTTTACAGACACACACTTCTAACCCTGCACCACGACGATCTCAGTATTTTTAATATTAGGTAATATAATTATTTTCTCATCTCAATCAAAAACGTTAATAAGTTAGATTGTATCTCAGAAACTTTGAACTCTATCAATCAAACATAATTACAGATGTATAATAAACAAATACATAATAAATAAATAATAAATAAAAAAATAAAAAGCCTTTTATTTCTTGCTTCTTAGTTAGTAGTACATTTCATAAAATAAAAATACAAAATTTTTTTCAGTAGATGTTAGTATTGAAGTTAGTATATAATTGATTAGTTTTTCCATGAGTTAATTTTACTTTCTCAGTTCTTCTTATTCTATATATATATTTATTTATTTTTTATTTTATTTTTTATTTACTATATATTTTTCTTCTTGTTATATATATATATTATATATATATATAAACAAATACATACGCAAAGTTATTTAGCAAATGCTCCTTCACTTATAACAGTATATCGTAGATTACATAGTACATACTCGTAGTATTCTCAAACACTTCGCCAAATCGAGAACAAGGTTGATCTTAAGTCTTAAGTAGACCACTTAAATATACCACAAGCTCAGAAGCATGCTGCATTTTAATCCTTTATGTACTTAGCATCTGGCTGTGAGGCGACGGTTATGGGTTCAATACCCACTTAGGGGAATGAATTATATTCATTTCGCTGTTCTGGTAGGTACCAAGACGGCGCTTTAAGTTCTGTCACTCAACAGGCAATATGTATTCCCTCTACCTGCATTGTTACATATAGCATGAAGCTACAAATGAATGTTGCTTCTAATCTAAGTATTTTTTTTTTTAAATATGAAATGTCCATTTTGACAAAAACATTTTTAAGTTTAGCAAAGCTTAAAAAAATATACGATGTATCTATAACCAATGAAAGTAAACGAAAAGTACAATAAAATTGTTCTTAAATTTTTATTGATCGTTTTGAAGTTAATGTACGTTGAAGTTTATTCCAATTTACGAATAAACCTTGCACTACTTTGAAGAATAAAACTGTTTAGGGTAAGATTTTTCAAAATTCTTATCATGCAAACATCGTAAACATAGGTTAGCTGAACAAAAACCTCTTTTAGAGATATTTTCAATGGTATTTTCTTACTGTACTTTAATTGTAATATTTCAAACAATAAAGAATATATATGAATCTTTACACATTTAAGTTTGAAATTTCAAATTTGGACCCTTGATCAACCTCCATAGCTGGTATAAGACCTATACGTAAACTGACATACCTACTAAACCCATCACAGTAATTACTCAGGTATCATTACATCGTCAGCGGGCAGCACGTGAAAGGACACAAGATGTCATGAACTCCAAGCTGGAGATCATCCATAACGTGGATTTTGCAAGAATGATGCTGATGGAATACAGTTTTATGATTTTGCTAATAATTGTTTGTAAGGTCACGAATAAATATTTACTTGTACATTAAAGTTTCATTTGTATCTGTTGAGTGTATTGTATGTAGGTATATTATGATTTGTACACAAACTCATAATGGGTTTGTATTAAGCAAAAATATAGCTTGTAGTGAAGAATTTGGAATAATTTTCTTCTTCTTTTGGTTTTTTTAGGTACAGACGATACTCAGTTCGGAAAGTTCTAGAATCATTAAGACAATATCATAGGAAGAAGATATTACAATTTTATAATAGACCTCTAATAGGCTAGGCTAAAAGAGCTAGTGACGAGCACGAAAAACTCATTTGAATTTTAACGTCGTTTTGTATGATTGTTATAGATCGATTCCCATTCGGGGCAATGTCGACGGTAAAACAAAGGATGGAATAAAAGCAAATGTTTCTAAAATATAATACTTGTGCTCATTTTTCTGCAATTTACAATAATGTAATAACAATAATAACAACAATATAAAATTTTTGGCTATCGTTGATAATTAAAGCGACATGTACAAAAAATTATATATTTTATAATTTTTAATAAAAAAACCAACTTCAAACACTAAAATAAAAAGTTAAAAACATTCAAAATTAATCATTAAAGACTTCCAGACCTTCATTATTTGTAGTGTTTTAAAATACTTAATATAAAAATTGACAAACGTACTAGTCGCCCCTACGATTATGAAAGTTTCTCTGGGATGCCATCATCAGGTCCTGGTTTTCATGAAATACCTCTTTTCCAATAAATAAAGAATCATCAAAATCGATTCATAAACCCTGAAGCTATTCGCGAACACACATAAAAAACGTATATAAGTTCGAATTGAGAAACCTCTTCTTTTTTTGTCGTTTAAAAACGCTTTTGGTCATATTACCTATGTTCTATAACAAGGAAATCTAATAGAAATAATATATATATATATATATATATAAATATGCAGTTAAAAAAATATCAAAAGATAAATAAATTTAATTTCAAGATACTCTTCGCATCATAATCTTGAAGGAAGGACGTATCGATGAAGCCGGTTTTTTAATAGGAAAGCTATGTATAAGTGACGTACGAATGTATGCCGTCAATGCCATGATATCGTTTTTAATACAATGACATACATCCGTGTAGACTGAAGAGTCATTTCCGGGAATCGAATCCGGGACCATTCGTTGTTGATATTATGATTATTATTTCAAATTATTAAGATCTTTGAGTGTTATCTTTGAGTGCTCATAGCACTAAGAAATACTCATAATTAAAATCTGACTTTATCGTCAGATCCTCTTTGAGACATGTACTTATAAGTGAAAATCTGATGTTAAGAGTTAAGACACCTCGTTCCCATTAAAACACTTCTGTTCCCCACTTTCCGTCAAACTCTCAAGGCGTGTGCTTGGTTGCCAGAGCGAGAAAACAAAAAAAATAAAAAATAAATATTTTATTCCCTCCTCTGCGCCACGACGCCCTCAATATAATAATTTTCTCACACAAAATCGAACGTGCGACCTATGGCTTAACTAATGTGTCATAACGTGTCAAGTTACATCTATAAAATATTTTAAGCTGTCATTTTGCGCGCGGTCGTAGGTCAAGAGAGTTGCGATCTTAATAATTCATCATACTTTATACGTATATACTTATTTGTATATGATTTTGACTTTTCAAAGTAAAGAATTGTGTTGAAATAGTAATGTGAATTATTATTTTTTGCTTCACACAGGTGATCAAGCAATGTAAGGGTTAGTTGCCCATCCCAGAATAATCTAGTGTCCACCCCAGAATTTAAAAAAATCAATACTGAAAAGTAAAATACAAAAATTCTTAATACTCCATTCTCTGATATCACCTAAAGTCCAAACATTGCGTGTTAAGTCGGAACTAAACGCCGTGATTTTACATACCAGGCCATAACACACTTAACCTTACAGTTATTCATAGCCGTTGACAGTAATGATTTATTATATGTATAATTTAATACTTATTCATATTTTGTTCCCAAATATTAAAAAAAAAATAAAGTTATAAATAAAACATTATAATAGTAGTGTTCTAAATTTCTAAATCACTCTTAATATATGTGTTATCAATATGTTTTAGTGTTAAATGCATGTTATTATAAACGATATTTTTTAGTAAAGTTTTTTTAACACGGGGAATGAATTATTTTGAGAGACGGAACTTAACGCCGCCCTTTGTCTTCTTATTATTGCGAGGAAATAAAGTTCATTACTTTTCCGAGTAGAACCGAACCCACAGCCGTCGCGGTTACGATCAGATACTCTGCCCCTACACTATGACGGAATCAATGCTTATTCTAATTTCATAGTTATTATGAATTCTATTTTAATTAGGTGTAATATAATCTCTATCTAAGATCTCGTCATTAATTTTTGCCATGTTTAAGACAAATTGTTTTGATATTTTAAATATATGTATAATGTATAAATATCCAAAATTAATTTAAGCACTTTTTAAAGTTTTATTACATAGTATGCTAACGAAAAAAAAAATTAATAATTGAACACATCTTGTCACATCTTGGACCATCCAATCCAAGCGCTCTAGCGCACTCGTGTGACAGTAAAGAAAGGTTTATTCAAATAGACATTTGCAAGCACTTTTGAATTATCGAATAAACACACCGGCTCGCAAGGCAGTTGTGCTAAGAAATTGTCAACTATTTTAATAGTTAATATTAATTCCATACATTTTTATCCGTTAATTATTAACTAGTAATATTATTAATTTGTAATAGACTTAACTAGTAAAAAGATAAGTAAAAAGTAAAATATCGTATCGTACTCTGTAAAACTTAATTTTATACGATTCGTTTAAATTCACGGCCATCAAGTTAAATATGTACATGTGAATAATAATTGGAAATGGGTATATCGGGCGCATCGTTCGAACTTCGGAGACGACGATGTTAAATTATTAAATAAAATATTAAATTACTTTGTTATCGATTTTACTGTATGTTTTAAATATGTGTTTTTTTTATATTTTTATTACAAGAAAGAGTGATCCAATGAAATTAATATAAACTCAAAATATTAAGAACTAAAAGAAACTTTTCGATGAAAAATATAAAATTACCGAGTAGTCCAAAGTTCTCCAAGAAAAAATTAACCCACCACCATAGCGTATCGCAGTTATACTAATAAATATAAATTTCTTTTAGCTTTTTTCCTATATCCTGCACATCACGCAGCAGGATAGACAGAGGCAACCTAGAAACCTAGTTTTAGCTAGCTAGTGGTAATTGAGCGAAACGAGCGAAGCGAGCGGAGTGCTCTACTAGAGACTTTTTACACTCTTTGTCACCAATAGGTTCCCAAACGGTTCGACCGATTGAGATGAAAATTTGTAAACATATAGAGATATGACTACGTAGATGGTTTAAGGCGAAAAAAATTTTCAAAATGTCATTTCTCGCTTCGCTCTACATGTGAACACTACTGAGATTTTACGATCGTAGCGAGTAAAAATTGAGATCCGGTTCGCGCCCCTAGTCTAACCCACAACCATCGCGTTTTCAATTGGACGCTTCAGTCGGTGCGCACAGCAAACGCCACGTTTTATAAAATACGCCCGACCGTCAGACCGTCGTGATGCAGCATCAAAACGTCTGACTAAGCACGACAGGTGTGAGTTCGATTTAGACGCGGGAGAGTGAACTAATTTTATTTCTTCGCGCAACAAAATTGAAATTGGGCGATGCGTGAGGCACGGAACACTTCGTTCCTTAACATTAAATTCCCTCTGCTTATATGCGTGATACAGTGTGAAGCAAAAAAAATATGATATGTTAATGAAGTTTACGATGTTTATAAGTACAGTATTTTTGTTATTATTAATATTTCGAGGCTGGAGCCGCATGCTGTTAGACAAACAGAGTTAAGGTCTAAATGGTTATGATATCGATATTTGACATTGCATTCTATGAATTAATAAGCAAATATATTTATTTTTTAACCTGTTTTTAGTAAGCTATAGCGCAGTAACGTTAATTTAAATGATATTTTGGGGGTCGTAGATTCATTTTGTTTCTTTATAAAATGTCAAATTAGTGAGTAGGCATACTGTTTTAACTACGTATTAGACTATTAGTCTAAAATTTCACCTCAAAATTCTCCTCAAAATTTCAGCTTTGCTAAAAAGACTTAGGTCTGGCGGCTCTGGGATCTTGGACTATAATACATGTATATCTTAGTAACAGATATATCTTAATTACCGATCTAATACAATACATAAGTAACTCTATTAATATACAATAATAGCCAAAGCAAGCAATAATTATTAACATCGTTTAAATACTTTTATCACCCACGTTGTAACAATATCCTTTATTTAATTATACATTTACACGTGTCTAAGTGAAGGGATGGTGGAATTTGTAGTTATATAAACTCCACCTCATTAATTTCTACGCAGCTCCTGCAATCTATCGTAGGGTAATTCTTGGAGAAATTATTAAGTGTCAAGACTCTCTGTTCTCCGCTTTCACTAAGAATACGAGAAGTTATGGATTGAATTGGGGTATGCAACGTCACACTTTATTTTATCCGATCAAATGAAAATGATGGGGAAATGTAACATGTTTATTTTAAATATGAATAAAGATAATGCTCATGATCGCGGTGTTGGGCTCTGCCATACGTAATGTCACGTAAATCATTTACTAAGAAACAATATGCGATGGTTATCGGTTCACTTCCTTTTTCCGTACCAGTAAAATAAGGGAAGGCGTTGAGGTTCACCACTTATCCATGCGGAGTCTCTAATCCAGACAGAATGTGAAACTTAGTGTCTTGACACTATATATTTTTTAACTACCCTGCTAAACAGAAAAGCACATTGTTTGAACATTTGATAATTTATCAAAAGCTTCGTCGCTTTATGTTATTAAATATCACGGCCAAATGACTATTTATTTTGTCCGAATAATTAAAATGTGCTTAATAGTTTATTACGCAAATAACAAACAAAAATTAACACACAACATTTTTGTTTTTTACTTTAATTCAAGGAGAATACTTGTAAATTGAGAAACACTGTAAATAAAAAAGGCTTTAAATTATTATTTTGACATTGTATCTATATTAATATTGTATAGCTGTAAGATTGTTTGGTTAAACACGTAAATCTCAGGAAGTACTTGTTTGAAATGAAGAATTCTTTTGATCCTGTCCTCGTAGTCTATTTATCGAGGATATTATAAGCTGTACATTTATGTAGAGTTACTTGGAGTTCTTTCAATAATATGTCAATATACTTGTTCCCTCTGCCTACCTATTCTGTGTGCGGGATACAGCGTGAAGCTGATAAAAAATAAAAAAAATATATACACATATTATTAAATGAAATATAATACATGATATACATAACACTAGTACAATAATCGTAAATTTAACAAAGCTAGCTCAATAGTGACCCGATAACCTCGAGTGGATCGCGGAAATCTAGATAGAAAAACTGGTCTTCCATTAATTCTAGGCTATATTCATTTATATATATAGACTTAGACCCTGATTAAATATATATATATATACTATAAAAGGAAAATAAAATAAATTAATTAATATTTAAACAGCAACAGCATATTAAACAAAATAATTTTCATTAATAATCCAATATTAGATTGAATCTAACACTCATCGAAAAGATGAAATTTTACATAAACAAATAAAACCAAATAAAAAAACCATTTACAAATAAAAAAATGTCCTTAATTGGAAATCAAACCTGCAATGATCGTTATTAGGAATGTAATGCTGCTTTTAATGTTAAATGAATCATTTAAATTACTTAATAATTTATGTATTTATTGCCTACACTCGTTGCAACATTTACATTCGTGATTATGATAAGCTGGATACAGTACTGATAATGGGTAGGACATTCTTTTACCATGTACGGAGTAAAGTACGTATGTATGTGTTAGGAAATAAGAATATTATAAATGTTAATTGTTCGGGCCATCCTGGTGCAGGGGTCCAACAAATGAACGTTGGTTGTGGGTTCGATTTTTAGTTTTATATTTTACTCAAATTAAAATAAAAAGTATTCTTCATCCACCGGTCGCACATTTTTACTTTTCATTTTATTATTTTGCAAGAGGCCAATATTTTTTCGGCAATTTCCCTCTTTATCTAGTTTCACGCTCTATCCCGCAAATAGTAGGGTAGGCAGAGGGAACCTGGGAACCTAGTGTCAAAACACTCCGTTCCCAGTAAAGACACTTATTGAATGGCGGAACTCATAGTTACCAAAGCGGGGAAAATTAAAACATTAAACATTACATTTTCTCGAGTGGGAATCGAGTCCACAACCTGTCGCATTTACAGTCCCCCCTTCGCTCCGACTGGCTTCTCCCTCCTAGAAGGAACCCGATTCAGATTAAATCCGCTTAGAATAGTGTCCTCTCTTTTCTCTAGTAAAATATGTGACCTTTACTGTACATTTCAGTACATACTTAAGTAATAAAAGTCTGCAGCCTTAAACTATATTATACTTAGTATGCTGGTAAGACTTTGAGTATCTTGAAAATTGATTGGTACATGGAGAACGGAGTGTCTTATCTTTAAGTTTCCAATGATAAAGGAAAAATTATAGAGTATTATATTAAATTTATTATTTCTATGTATAGTATGAGCCTATTAAATTGTCATAAAAATATCGTCAAGATCATCGCTTACATAAATTGAAATGTGTCAAATTTAGCACTTTAACGACTGCTTAGATCAATTTGTATGTTAAAAACTTGATATATACGATTCGATGACATCATGTCACTTGCTGTGCGCCATTGTTGTGTTTGATCTTAATTCTGTACTCTGTCTAATATGTATAAAATACTATGATAGTATAAAAAAGAATATGACATATTTTTTTTTATACTATCGACATAGCCCAAAGGATTAGCAGGCTGAAGTGGCAATGGGCTGGTCACATTTGCCGCAGAACCGATGACCGTTGGGGTAAGTGCGTTCTACAGTGGAGACCACGCCTCGGCAAGCGTAATGTAGGACGTCCTCCAGTTAGATGGGGTGACGATATTCACAAAGTAGCGGGCAGCGGCTGGATGCGAAAAGCTGAAGATCGAGCTCAATGGCGTGCCATTGGAGAGGCCTATGTCCAGCAGTCGACGAGGACAGGCTGATAATGATGATGATGATGATGATATTCTTTTTTTGGCTTTGCTTAATGAATCGTTACGTAACTGTGCACTGTGTTAGTGACTGTGCACGTCACTGTGCATATTTTGTTTGAAAAAATCTTTTTTTTTAGTTTTTGGTAAAATCTCTTTCATTTTAATTGTATTAGGCTTTTATAGAGTAGTGATTTCATTTAAAGTGGTGAAGACTCAAACACTCTATATATCTGTCGCGATATTAACTTAAGCTATTAGAAATCGTTTAACAAAAATAAATTATAAATTGATCCTAAATATTTAGCATAACATAAAAAAAAACATATAAAAATAATTTATTTAATTTATATTTTATAAAATACAACTAAAATAAAACGATGATATTGTAAAACCTTGAAGTTTTTAAATTTAACATTAATATCTGTATAATTATTCATATCAGTGGGATACATTGCGAAATAGGTCGAACTCAAACAAGTAAATAATTTGTACACTATTCTCATCACATTAGATAATTTAAATAATAATATTTTTTAACTTTTTTTTTCTTATCTAAACTATTAGTATCTTCTTTCTCATTGTGTCTCATAACTTGACACTCTATAAGTGGCAGAAGCGTATGACTGTAAATGTGACGGTTAGTGTCAGGTAAGTTATTACAATATACAAATATAATAAACTAGCGACCCGCCCGCGGCTTCGCCTGCGTGAACTACGTTTTTATAAATTTCTGTCTCCATGAATACCTACGTCCTATAAGTGACGTCCATGCAAAATTTGAGACTACTAGCATTTGTAGTAACGAAGTTTCATACAAACTTTCAACCCGAAAAACAACCCCTTAGAAGTCGAATATTACAAATTCCCGTCTTAGCGAGCACCTACGTCCTATAAGTAACTCCTATGCAACATTTCAGATTCCTAGCACATGTAGTTTCTGAGATTTCGTGATGAGTGAGTGACCTTTCGATTTTATATATACCTATAGATTAAGCAATAAACAATTTAAATTTAACAAAGGCAAAATAATTTATTTTTACATTTAAGAAAAACTGAAAAATATAAATAAAAACTAATTCAAATATTTTAATAATATGTAACATTTATATAACTTTTATTATTTTCAATAACAATAATTAAAGTTTTTAGTAATATTTTAAAACAATTAAGGTAAGGTATTTTGTCGTACTTAAATAAAAAAAAAACTCGTATATCCATCAATTTATTAGTATTTAAATTTGTATTTGGAAGTACCATATACATATATCGAACGGTTACAAAATAACATACCAAACGAGATGTCATCACTTCGCATTTACGATCACAAACATTCGAACAACGCGAAGAATAAATTTGTTACCAGTACACGAAGAGGTCACACTGACGACCTTACCGGAAGCAAGGCCGAAGGTTGTTTAAACGAATTAGATAAACTAATCGTTTATTAAATTCTATTTAATAAATTCAACGGGACTTGAACTCGTACCTCTATGAGTCTCTAGATGCACTGGATTATATCCGTTTTGTTAATTCTTAGGGTTCCGTATCTCAAATGGAAAAGACGGAACACTTATAGGATCAATTTGTTGTCCGATGCCCGCAAACTTAGATTTCTCAACTCATTTGCCGAATATAATAATACTTTGAAATATCATAAAATGATTTAAAATTGATTTATAATATTTTACAATAGGATTTACCTTATAACAAAAATAGTTTTGTTTCACTTAATTGTTATTGATAACAAGAATTCTAATTTAATATCTAACAGGATATGTACCTAAGTATTGTGTAGGTGTTTTTTTATTTATGAATTATTTTTTTATTTTCTTAAAAGACCAAATTACATTCAAAATATTACCTTTGTGAACTTTACAAGGAAATGAAAGATTTAATATTTTCCTTCCCTCGCTCTGATAACGAGGTAAAGCGCGGCGTTGAATTCCGCCACCAAAATTTTGAAAAACATCGTAATTTGTTTGTCTAAGAAAGAAAATATATTATGTTTTTAAATAAACATGCAATAGAGTTGTTTACATTACGTTAATGTTAAATTATTTAGTGAATTTTATTATAAAATATAATAGTAATGGTTTTCATTTTTAAATATAAATAAAAAAGCCTAATAACATTGAACAATCATATTAAAAAAAATTAAGCAAGAAATATTTTTGGCTATTAGTTTTTTCTTACAATATTTAAATGCATTTGCCCGACATAAGCATAGGTAATAACATCTATGATATCACTTTAAGCAATATAAATCAAATTATTACTATGAAATTTCTAAATTATGTCCAAAAATGGTACATTCAATCGATTTAGCGCCCACGCTATACTTATACGCGACCTCTAAATGCTCTAATAATGTGTTCATAGGAGTTAGTGTCAGTTGAAAACATTTTATTGATTTAAAAGGTTACGTGATGTTACGTAAATTGGTTAAAAATTAAAAAGCGATTATATTTAACATATTTGTAAAATTAGTATAAATTGTATCTGTTATTCAAAATATGTTGCTTTTAATTGAAATTTATATTAATTAAGTACCTACATTTTAGGCTCCATTCAGCTTTAAATGTCTCAAATTTTGGCGAAAAGTAGAGTAAAGTGTCATAATATAAAGTCTTATTTATCAATTTGGCTTCACATTCTACCCCGCACACAGCAGAGTAGGTTCTCTGTTTCCCGCTTAAACTTATTGTGAGCAGCGCAACTTAACTCAGCGCGATGCCTCTCCAGAGCGAGGATTGTTAATGATTTTTTTTTTCTAGAGTAGGGCCAAATCAAGCTCAAAGTCCGATTACGTCGCGAGCTTCAATTCTGTTTAAGCTATTTAAATTAGCGCCTTTTAAAATTTTATAGCAATTGTGTTGCTTTGTTAAATAATATATTTTTCTTGCAGAACGTAAAAAATTAGAGACATACTTACTATTGGATTTAGCAAAACATGTACCACGTAATTACGTTTCACTTCTTTTTTACTTAGCAGAATACTCTGTCTATCCTGCTTATTAATAAGAAACTCTGTTCCCCACTTTCTAACTAATTTACGAGATACTTATGTTGGAGTTGGGGAATTTAACTCCTTGATTTGTCTTTTTATCCACTCAGGTCTGGTAAAAAATTAAAATAATAAATATCATCGAGAGGGAACCGGATCCCTAATTATTGTATTATTAGTACTGCTATTTTAAAAAGTTTTTCAGTTTCAGTTAGTTTCCTAACAACCAACCAATAAATTATTATTATTATAACGACCTAAAAAATATTTTACTCTATTGCACTGAAAATGTCAAAATTTTAATGATTTCGTTTTATTTACGACTATCTGCATCACTTGCTTTTTAAAATAGTTTTAGGTTGTATCTTATAGCGTTATAAATCAATATTCGATTTGAATATACCTATTATTAGGCAAAGATTTATTACAGTATCCAGGATATGCGTTTTTAATACAATAACGATATTGTATTTATGTTTTTCTAATGCCATCATTAGCAACACGCTATGCCTCCAAAAGCCTTAACTCTAGGCTCCTTCTGCATTCCGTGCTACTAGCGGGATACCGCGTGAAGCTGAAAAAAATAAAGGCATCCTCCACTCTGGAAAGAAAGTCATTTTTATCTTTCTCATTTATTTAATATCGCCTAAGTTTTTTTTTAGTTGCTGTATATTTTAGACTTTAAAAATTCTTTATGCTTAATTAAAGTGCAGGAGTTCAGTTTCTCAATTTTTAAACCATCATTAGACTTCCTAGAAAGTCTCATGTAATTTTTTTTTTACATTTTTATAAATTTCTTACTTATCTCGTATAATAAAAAAGATAAAATGCTATATGCAGGATACAGCAAGAAACTACAAAAAAAAGTTTTAAGGTTATTAGCTGAGTTCAATAGTTAAATAACGTTTCTTGTTTATTGCTAAAATTGCTTTATTAACACATACATTTTTAAACTTAAATTAAATTATTCTTATATACAATAGATACATATAATATAAAATGTTCTTACATAGTATAAGAATATATTAAGTGCATATTTTTTAGAAAGGTCTTCCTTTTAGAAAACCTACAAAATGTTTACTTAGCTTGTTACAATTTATTTATGTTGTTAACGTCTTTTATATTTTTTATACAATTTAAGAAAATAGT
>HE670350.1:18344-32399 GCA_000313835.2 Heliconius melpomene melpomene | reverse complement strand
CTGAAAGAATATTTAGTAGGGGATGGTGATTAAGTCGTAGACTATGATGACTATAGTTGTCTATAGAAAGTGTTTATGGTGCAGTTGGTATAAATGTAGTATATACAAATTGATCTATTTAAGCTGAAAATTTACGGCGAACTTCACGGAACTTTTCAAGGCACACAAAGAATAAAAATCCACAACTTTTTTATATTTTTGTCTATTTGTAGTTGATTTTCACTCACTCCAATTTCAATTGACCGAGAAATTAAAAAAAGAGTTCCTTAACACCAGATTCTCTCTTCTTATTTTGTTATATGCGACAAATATATAAACTAAAAAAAAGCAACATAGTGTAGTTAATAATCATTATGTTATTATGATTTCCCAAAACGCGTAGTCACGTAGAAATCGTTAATCAAGATTAAAGGTTGTAGAAATGTTTAATGAATCGACTTATAAGGGGTACGTGACAAATCTCATTTTTAATAAAGTGCTCTGAGGGTACCCACTTCGTACTCTGGATGGGTGTTATACATATTTTAATTACATTTTTCATATAGCTACGGATTGATTTATTGTCAATAGATATTAAACTTTGAGGTAATAGAAGATGATGATGAATGAATGATGAAATGAACAATGAAGCCGTTGTGTATTTGATTGTAACAACGAATGTTGTGGAACGGCGTTGAGTTCCGCCAGATAAAAAGAAATGTCGGGTGTAAAAAAAGTGTGTAGAGAAAGGAGTGTTTTGCAACAAGTTTTAGTGATGTGAATACTATTATACACATACTTTGCCCTTTAGTTTCATCCTTTTTAGCATGCTTTTATTAGGACGAATTGTAACAAACATTGTAATAAAATCTAAGAATCTGAACTACATGCAGTTCTAACTGTTCTATCATCATGAAACTTGGCAGTGATATGTAGATTATATGACAATATCATATCCATCAATCCATCGAGCTGATATGATGATGGAATTGGAAGGTGGCACGCTGATGGAGCCTTGGGAGTCAGCCAGCCAGCCAGTGAGCCTTACCTAGGAAGAGCCTCTAGTGACATTTGAATCTATGACCATTATGTGTCAGTCTTAATTTTATTTCATATAAATTCTACCTATATTTTAATAGGTAAGTTTAACTTATTTATGTAACATACTTCAGCGAAGTATGAGTAATGAATACAATATGTCTCTTTTTTAACTGATAAAAATATAGAAACATAAATGAACAAGTGAAAGTGATTCATTTATTTTATCTTAGATTTTGTTTCGTTTTTTTGTGCAATGTCATTTAAGAATAATAACAATTTAGACACATGTGTCAAAGCACATCTAAATTAATATTAGAAAATTGAACAGTTTTTTTGGTTGAACGCGCTAAACTCCAAAAGTACTGGTTTGTATTCAAAAATTATCTTAATACTTAATAATCGATTAATCGATTTATTGAAGAAGGAATTTACTTCCATCTAACTGAGCTGGCGAAGGCAAGTACGAAGCTCACTTTGTATTCTGTACAGCAGGGTAAGCTGGTAACTAAGTGCACTCCGTTTCCATTAAGACAATTTCGTTGTCTACTTTCCGCCGAATTCTAAAGTCATTGTGTGTTGAGTAGATGACTATAGAGCGCTTTGCCTCGTTACCAGAGCGAGGAAATCAAAATATTAAATATTCCATTTCCTCGAGTGGGAATCAAACCTACAATCTGTCTCGTTTACAATTGCACTTTTCTGCACGACTAAATAATACCAATTTTAATTAAATAAGTGAATATAAAATATTTCAGGCCGTTGTGGCAGAGGGGTACAAGGGTGTGACTACACACGATGGTTGTGGCTTCGATTCCCACTGGAGGTATTAAATTATTCTTTATTATCATTTAGTACCTCCAGTGAGGTGAGGCCGAACGCGTGGGTCCTATGTGGACCACGTCCGCAATTGACGTGTTAAAACTAAACATTTACTTAAAAGGATTTTTAGGACATACCCACTTTTTTACTGTATTTATAATTGAATTATAAAACATCTAAACTTGAAACTACACAAATCCGCAGATAAACATCTTCATATAACATATTATCACAATATAAAACGATTAGCACCTACTTACAGTGTTGAAAAATATTTTAAACATTGCGCTATCGGAAAAATTTACAATAAATATATAAATCAAATGTTATCATTCGCTTTTAATGTCTTTTATCAGTTGTAAATACATTTTAAATCCAAATTATCGGCACGGATTAACTAAATCTTTGATCGTAAATGACGAAATTAATATGCCGAACATAAATATTTCGAACGTTGTAAATCTGTCACAAACTATATATATGGTTGTGGGTGGTGGGTTTTTTGTATTTTTTTTCACGCTTTCTTTTTTTGATTCTTGTTGTATCCCATATATAACAGAGTAGGAAAGGGGAACCTAAAGTTAGGGTACTTACATTTACAATCAAGCGCTGTACCCTGGCGCCACGCATGACAATACACTATTTTTATAGCATAATTTAAGCATTTATGTTTTTCCTATTTTTCCAGTCTGTTATATAAAGAGTAGTGATGAGTTATCTCATTTAATATGCAATATCTTAAAAATTAGGTGGAAAATTAGAAACACCGTGTATTAACTCCAGGTCCAATTTGCGAGGTCTGCCAGAAAAATAAATAATGTAATACTAGATTTACTTTAGTTACACGCAAAATGCTATGTAACGACAATAACGAAATAAATTCCTGTCTAGAAATGTAAATAATCGATAATAACTTTTAGGGTAAAATTATTGACATTATTTTGACACGTAAAATTGGAAAAGATCTCAACGAACATTTTACATGTTTTAAACCGACTTCTGTAAGAAAAGGAGGTTATTGATTCGACTGTATTTTGTTTTTTTTTAATGTTTTTTAAACTCTTGGGCACCAGACGTTCCTGGGGTGGATGGTACTCCCTTCCCGCTCTGTCCCTATTCGTTTAAGCACTCTAAACAATAAAGCTACACGTCATAATTAATATTATTCATATACTAGGTCTAGGATACATATATACTATCCTAGACGTATTTAGTTATAACTATCAACAAATTTTTGGTGGATATCTCTGAAATTCTTACTTATCAGAAACCTCAGGGCCTAATCAAATAGATTTACTTTCTGGTCCTCACTGGACATTAATCAAAGCTATATTCTGAAGGTCTACAAGATTAGTGACGGGCAGTAAAACTGATATCTTTACCACTTTGCTGAGGAAGTGACGTAGATGTCATAAACCAATGATTATTTGCGATATTGGGTTATAAATATATTATCACTTGTTTTTGTTATATAATCTATGTATATATATATAATATATTATGGAGCCTCTGTTGAATGGATATATAGTTAGGAATTGCTTATTCTAATTTTTAAATTTTCTAGTTATAAAAAATATGTATGTTTAATTCTCTTAAAGTTTATCTAAAATATAAGGTAAGTGCAGAGTATTTTAAGTAAGTTGCGGTAAGTGAAGAAATGAATCAGCATATCATGGATTTCACAGGCATCCCTCATAGCGAAGCAGATTCTCAAAGAAGTAACTGAGGTTTTTTACAAATCCAAGCTGTTATTCTAAACAAATAAACGACGTAAAACCCAAGAAAATAGCAACCTGATAACTGATAGTCACATCTAAAAAATATTCTCGTCACCTAATACGATGCAAGGTATACAGGATTTTTAAATCAATGACGTACGTGACAAGTTGAGATTAGGGCGTGACCGTAATCCCGCTGCGTTACTTCAGATCTAGCCGCTAACACCTGATTTATCTTACTTGTACTTGTACGCATATCGGCTGTCAATGCAAATGCTTGAGATATAGATGGATGGATTTGAAAAATGATTTCTTTCGAAGGAATCGTTATGTAAACATGTGACGTTGCGGATACGTCATGTTTTTTGCTATGCATCAATATTTTTGCTTTATTTTAGTTTTTTTAAACGACTTCGTAAGAAAAGGAGGTTATCAATTCACTGTATTTTTTTTGTTAAATATATGAATGACACCATAAGTTACCAGTTATTGTTAGTTTTGCTTTAATATGCTGAAAGATCTCACTCGAGGAAACGAAATATTTAATATTTTCATATCCTTGCTTTGGTAAAGCATAACGTGGAGTTCCACCACTCAATACAATACATGCAATGCCTTGAGAATTCAGTGGAAAATGGAGAATGGAAATGTCTTAATGGGAATGGAATATCAAAACTAGGTACCCAGGCTCAGGGTTCAGGCGATGCTAAAAAAAGTAACATACAATCAAAATCTTTTAAAAATTGCGTACTAGTACTAAAGCACACTATAAACAAAAGTCCTCTTACATTGACGATTACATAATTTAATTAAAGGCCGGTACCGCACTATCTCGGCGGCGCCTTTGTGTACGATTTCTCTCTCTTATGTTCCACGAATTATTTACAGAAACAATAGCACGTTTTACGTTTGTTACTTTGTGTCTATTCACTATTCATAATAAATCACATCATGTATCACCTAGTACATTGTAATAAGGTTCAAAATCGTACAAACTTTGGATTCCCAACAGCCAAGTCGAGAATACTTCGCAAACACTGTCGAAATGGTCGCGGCATCTTTTTGATTAAACTCAGCCTCAATAATCGTTAAGGTGTCTAGATTTGTTATTATCATCACTTTACGAGGTTAAGTCTTAAATTTTTCGCAATATTCTGTTTGTATGTCTATAAAGTTTTAAAGTCGAGATTAGTATCATAATGGGATCATTAAAAGCTTTTAAAATTTAAATCTTCTATGTATCTGAGGTATTTTTATGCTGGAAGTAATATGACCAAATGGCAAACACTTATTATAATCTAGGTTTTTTTTTATTTAAGCTTCACGCTGAATCCCGCACACATCAGGGCGGGCAGATAACCTAGTGTTAACACATTCACTTTCCGCCAGACTCAACGCCGGGCTCCGTTCTGCACTCTCCGCTGTATTCTGGAGGCATTGCGTGGTATTCGGCGTGCAAATCAACATAATCAAACTTTTCCACAAATAATAACACAATATCTTATTCCCCTTTCAACATAAGGAAAAATTAACAAACTTAGCATAGCACAAACAACCCGACCATTTCATAGAAGCATTATTCGGTAACAATCACGAAACCCTTAACGATTCATGAGCCACTACTCATTGTACGCACTGTATTCAATTATGATAGCATAAAGTCACGCAACTTAAAACAAGACTTTAATGTAACTTGGCACCACTTGGTCAAACAGAAACAAATAAAATTATGGGGCGATGTCGTGACGTTCTGTATACTTGCAAATATTGACGAGCTGTACGTAGTTGGCATGCAATGGAGTATTTGATTGATCGAGCTTTGTCTTTGTCGTTGTTTGGGAGTTATGTGGGGACGGATAAATAGATTTAATTTAGTTACTAGTTATTATTTAAAATATTAAATAGAAGAATAGAAGAGATCAAAAATATATTAGGAATGTTTTTAGTTGTGTACAATACTTGGGGTATTGTTTCAGTTTGAGAAGAAAAAATACGTCGTTAGGTTCCACCACCTATTAAGAAAACGAAAATGTTCAATATTCATTCTCCCGAGACTTCTTCTTCGAACCCCAAAGATATTTACGATCCTTTATTTTCAGAAAGGACATAGAGTATACAGAGTGGTAGACAGTAATATAAGAACATTAAGAAATAAAAAAAATACTGAATTTATTAAAAAGAAGATAGAAAAAACCTAATTTCAATGAAAGCAAAAAATATGATTCAAAATGTAAAAAAACCGATTCCTCGAAACCGTCATAGTACTAAACAATCCATACATTTCAAACAGGGTAGGCTCTTATCTCGTAAACTAATGTTTGCCCACAAGAGTACACATGTCCAAATCGGATTTACAACGTGTTAAGAAGGGCAGGAGAGATAGCCAATAAAGCTGTCGTTGCTTTTGTAGGTGGTGGACAAAAAAATTGACATTTTGACTTAAAATTATGTATGGATTTTATTTTGTGGTTCAATTGATTTTTGCTGACTTAGTAATTGGGGAAAACAGGGACAAAGACAAAGAAACTGTGGAATGGAATTATCGTCATTAAAACGGAGTGCTTGAGAATTACATTACCAAGTAAAAATATCCTCCGCCTAATACAAACTCAAATCCCCATTCAAAAACACCAAAATCCATATCACCATAGAAAATATAAAACATAATATAACCACCCAAAAAATACTATATCAGCCAGCATTATCGTTTTTTGCCAACTATCCCCTTATCGATACAAAAAAATGTGTAGACACATGAATTACAGGCATCATTACACGAACGGTTACACGTTATCGATAGTACTTTGTCGCCGCCGCCGCAAATCAGAGTCATAAAACAAGGTAATTTTGCCGAGAGATACGCGCTGTCCGCGATAAGATAATTGTGTCAGCCCAAATCTGAAGCCGTGGGATTTCGAGTCGAATGTTATTAGAATTTTTGGGGCTTTTGGGGGCTTATTTATGAGGATTTTTGTTTATTAAAGTTTTCTAGTATATGCTAAAGTTAGGTTAGTTTCTGTTTGGTTTGTTGCTTTATTGTTGTAATTGTCGTTTCAGTGTTAACAGCGGTCTCGTGACATTGTAAAACGACAATAAAGAGATTAATATGATATTAGTGAATTGTATTTGGCTTAGGATTTGGTAAATGGGCTAAATTAACAGGAAAAATCGTAGTTAATATAACAGTTATAATTAAGAGGTTTTTTTGTGAAATAAATTGCTATTTCGACGTTATGGCGCAATTTCGTTTCCCATTTCCGCGGAATTATGGAGGAATTGCATTTTATAAAAAAGTATTTTTATTTCCTATTGTATGGAATAACACTTCAAAAAAATATTTACCTCTTACTGAATAGTTTTCTAGTTGTTGCGGAGAGGACGCCACGCGTGGTTCCGGCCGCGTTGGCGCCCACAAAGATTGACATATTCCGTTTCTTAACGCCTCGCTTGCTGATACTCCTGTGAACAAATATAAATCTCGTTTATTATTTCATATTAATTATCTTGTAGAACTTAAAATAAATAAAAAAAAACACACTGTATTCCTAATATAGCAGTGCCGACAAATGACGTAGTGTCAAGACACTTAATTCTCCTTTCTGCCCAAATTCGAGTTTGCGTATTGAAAGGTGGAGCTAAACGTCGCATTTTTAAAAATTATAACAAGGTTATGGCTTTAGTACATAAATAAATAACTATACAATATAAGCACTAACAAATGTCGCGAGCCTCTACGCCATAACGTCCCATAACGAGCGCTTCCTCATTTCTCATTCAACAATTAAACGCGGTGAATCATTCAATTCTGTATGGGTGGGACTTTAGATTAGGAGATTACGTTTTTGTTCTATGGATTAACTGACGGAATCTATTATTATAACTGAAGCTAAATATTTTTTTAGTACATATTTTTTATTATATCTTCCTTTTTTATACCTATTTCAAAAGTAGTTTGATAAAATTTTCACAAAAAACAAAAAATAAACTTCATTTCTTTTAATATAAAACATTCTTTTCAAAAAAAGGAAAGTAAAATAGGAGAGCTTTATTGGGTTGTAATACTATATATATAAAACGACTACTGTAAAAAAAATATTGGACAATTTGTTTTTTTACTCACTTTTTGTGTACAATAAGTAAACAAAGGATAAATCCTCTCTAATATTCCAGTTCAAAATTAATGTTACTGTCAATTATTGTTTCATAAATTAATTTAGAAGCAGCCAGCTTCTTATTAAAAAATGGAATCCCACTAAAGTTCCATTTTAAAAGTTAAGTGAGTAAAAAGGTTCAATTGCTTTATCAACAAGTGTTACGATATGATTTACTCGATTGCCCCCGTAAGGGCCTGACGTCTGACGCCTGACATCGACGGACATAACTAATTCGTTTTAGAGTAAACTTTTGCTTATTATCTTATTAAGTAAATATTCGTATTATTGTTTATTTATTTAATTTTTCACTTTCATGTTTCTTTCGCACACAGCATGGTAGGTAGAGAGACCCATTGTCAAAACCCTCCGTACATAATAATAATGCATATTGGATAGCCAAACCCTTATCAGATTGGATTAAAAATAAAATATTCACTCGAATGGAATCGAACCCACAACTATTGCTATTAGATATAAGTCAGGTGCTGTTCGACTAAGCCACAACGGCCTCAATTCTAACTGTAATGATTTTTTTTAACTATTATATTTTTCTTGGTAGCTTAATGTTACAAACCGTTGAATATATCTGTGATATGATCACTAAAATGATACAAGCAAATCCTCCATTAAATTTTCACTAAAACATAAGCTCAATTAGTCAGTGGCTCAGGGGCACAAGCGTGCGACTGTATAGCGTCTGTTGTTAGTTCGATTCCCGTTTCCATTTGGGGGAATAGAATATTTAATATAATCATTTTCTCGCTCTGGTTTAACTATTTTCTACCCTACTATGAGGATACAGCGTGAAGTAGAAAGCGTTCAATCCAGTTACAATAGAAATATAAAAAAAAATAAAACGTAACAACTATACATATCTATCTTATTTAATAGATAAACACTATCGAACTCGCATTTAGGTAATCACGGCGGCGGATACAAGATAACACTCTTGTAATTACTTACTTACATATAATGTATGTGTTTATCAGATGCAATTGCGTGTAATACCGCTTGTGTTTGATAGTGGAGTGACAGGGACGTTTGGTATGGCCGGTTAATGTGGTTAATAATGTTGGAATGATGAAATTTTTAATTTAATTAATGTTGGATTTATTAAGCATTTTGAATTTCACGATTTAAATGAAACTATTTATACGAATTCATCACGTATATTAAATATTATATATTTTTGGAAAAGCTCGTGATCACGGGTAGACTATACAGTGTACTGTAAAACGGTCGAAACAATGTGTTTCCAAAAATCTATAATACTTACTAAATGTCACGATTATTTCGGTTAAATAGTTTTATTTTTATTGTTGGTTTTATTTTATAAATTACATTTTTTTCTTTCTTAAGACATTCTGATAATTCTGATAATAATCATCGGCCTTCTGAAGCCCACTGCTGGATGTATGCTTTCTCCAAGTCCATAACGGTGATGAGCGGCTTCCCATGACCTAAGTACAATAATCAGAATAACTTGCGTTCAGTTCGTTCGTAAATATAAAGTATAAGAGCTACTAACAAAATGTTATCTTGGATCATTATTTAAATACAGTTAGATTAATTAGTGAATTTTCATATTAAAAATAGACTAAGTAGCCCGAATTTCATTATCACTATTTTACACAAAAAAAGCCAAAAAAAAAACACCAAAACGAACCAACTCCAGAGATCACAGCCGGACATTGCGAAACAGGATAAGATGATGAGCGCAAGGACAATCTGTGCATCCTATAGGAAGAGAGCTATTCGCTGGCGCCAGAGCGACGGAACTCGGCGCGTGTCACCGGACTACAGTTAATGTAAACTTATGGGCAGTAGGTTACTTTCAAGTATGAGATTTTATAAGGAAATTGAATTGTTGTTATAATTTTTGTAGTGGTAAGGGGTTCAACTTCACGCTGTACATGTAGCAGGGTAGACAGAGGGAACTTAGTGTTATGACATTCCGCTTCCTAATTTCCGCTGAATTCTGACACCAGAGCGAAGAAATGAAAAAAAGTAGTATTTCATTTCCTAGAGTGGAAATCGAACCCACAACTTATCGCGTTTACAATTACTTGTAGCTCTGCGCCTACGCCACGACTGGTCTGGCATATTACGACGATTCACGACTGCACATAAAATTGATGTTTAATTTAATAAAATAAATATTTATCTCGCAGATTAACAATTAATTAGTAAGAAATGGAAATAAATACAATATGAGCTATCATTCCAAATAATCTGATATAAAATGTTAAGGCGCCTAAATTGAAATAATATAAAAATGACACTTTTTAATAATATTAGTAATTGTTGAAATCGTATGTAAATTATAAAGTGACGATACGACTTCGAAACGTTCCCAACGTTGTTGCTTGTTGCTTTTTGTAGGACTGAGTAATAACAATTTTATGGAAATTGACATAGATTAAAATTTAAAAGTCTGACAATGTCTGTCACCAAAAGTCACCTTAATGATTTTTTTCTAATTCGCAGAGTTGTTTAAAGGCAATCGACAGTTTAAGCTGTCAAACTACATGTTTGTAATCATATTTATCTCATGAATAGTACTAAAACAAATGACCCACTCTTGGCACGACGTTGGTTTTTAATATAAAACATCTAAAAGTTAAAAAATACGAAAAAAATTGAGAACAGAGTGTCCAAACACTAGATTATCCCCACAATTACTATACACGTCATAAACATAAACATCTTTTACCCAAAATTAACACCAACAACCCACCAAAACATATTCCAACAATTTTGAATCGCAATCCAACACTGACCTCCATTCTATGAATCATGAATCATAGAATGAATCAAACCCAGGCTCAGGATATAAAAACGTAAAGAGCATCGCGGGCACAGCGGCGCGGCGCCACGTCCAAGTAGGTATCAATGACCGTCGTCCGGCTAATTTGTCCATACGCTTACACCAATTGTTACAACATCCTGTGTTTTGGATCAATTGGCGTGTTTAGCGTGTTTGGATATTGTTAATTTGTTAATAAATTGATTTGCGGTTATGTTATAGAGCGGCGTTAAGTTCCGCCAATCAACGGAAAGTCTTGACACTAGATGCCGATTGCCTTATCTATTTGACATAATCTAATTTATCTGAGTGAGAAAATGAAAACAACTTAGTCCAGTGGATTTAGAACTCACAACCATCGCAATTGTAATTCCACTGCGACATGATAGTCAAAATTACGTGTAATATAGTATCTCAAATAAACATTTATTACCAATATATAATGTTTTAATTAAAACAAGTATAGATTAAGATTACACGAGTATATCTTGTTTGTAAATATGATAAAACTGGCTATTAGCAAAATATATTATCGAATAAGCTTAATCATTATTTAAGCAGGAAATGTATTTTGTAAAGGCTATTTCTTGAAAAATAAGAATACATTTGTTTTTCTTTAGAAATGTAATATAGCTTCAAACTTCTGTGTCCCGTGTAAGACAGAGTAGAGCAAGACAACCCAGTGTTAAGACATAACGTAACTCAACGCCTCGCTTAGTTTTACGTAAACGAGGAAATTAATCATTCTCTTTATTGAGGATGGAATCCAGAACCACTGTGTTTACAGAAGCTCCTGTGCCACGATGGCCTCATAATCTCTTTAAAAATATTAAATTGTCAATTCGTCGGCTTAGAGTGTATCTGACCTGAAAAATCCATTTTTGTCGTTGTCGCCGAATTCTGGAAGCATCGCGTTGAGTGGCGGAACTCAATCCAGTGCTTTTGCCTCGACACCAGGGTGAATACAACAAAAAATATATATATTTCATATCCTGGAGAGGGAATCCAACCCACAGCCTGTCGTGTTTACACTTTGTGCCCCTGCGCCAAGACTGGCCTCGTGACCTTGGCCTCTGGATAACTCTTGTATTAATAGTAACGGTTGGATGACAAAATGATCATTACAAATTTACCATAACGCTATAATACGATAAGTAATTGATTGGATTTTTTTTTAAGTTTAACGATTTATCCTAAGCTAGGGAGCCAAAGAGAACGGACCACCAAACGCTGCAGCGTCTTTGGACCTCTTTTGCCTCGTCCAGCGTCGACAACCTATTTATTTTATATATGCCTCGAAGGTCGACCAAATTCCGAAGTCCTCCTCTTCCTCTCACTCTTGCTTCAATGTCATTGCATTAAATATTTTCATGAAAAACAGGGAAATAATTACTACCCACCAATTCTCTATTTTTTTTCTCCTTAATATTGTTAAGAAATCATAACATAAACAAACAAAATATAAGGAGTACGGAATCAAAACGGAGAAATGTGGCGAGGTTAATTAAAATAGCATCTATAAATAGCGTTAGCGAGATCTAGATTAATCAACACGTTATATTGTAACGTCGGAACCCGCAACACTCGAAAACAATAAATTATCAGGCTCACTTTCTACTGGACGCGCTATACCATTTACCTATAAGACCGGCTGGCTTAGTAGAGACTTTACTGATACTATTTCGATTAAGCGAGTTCGAGTCCCGATATGTCATAAATTTTATAGGATGCTAAAATATATTAACATACATAAAATGTTATAACTTCGAATTTCCTTTGGAATAGTAATTAGATTTATAAATATTTTCTTTTTTAAGAAATTACTATAACACTGTAATTTGCTATTCAACATTTAATGTCTATATATAATATATATTTAAGTAGATAATAGAGACTAAAAAGAAAGAAGCTTATTAATAGATTAATTTGATTGCTAACCTAATTATGGAAGGAGAGAAACGTAAAAAAAAACTAACGCAGAATAATAACTAAATATAATAACGCCATCATAGTTAGGGCAACGTCTAAATGCGATGGTTCGATAGTCACTCGAAGGAATTATTATTTGATTTTTAATAAAAATGAATCGAACCCACAAATTGTCTCGTTTAGTCACACTTACGCCACGACTGGCCTCTTTTCGCCTGGTAAAAATATGATTATCAATATAATTAAAGCTATAAACCCAACACCTAGTGGAGGGCCAGGCTAAGCGCAACAGACGGCGCCGGCCGGTGGCGCCCTCTCAAATAAAGGCACTCCTCCATCAAGTGATCGCTCATTCAATTACGATTGACTTTATTGCAATTGTTATCGCGTCGGATGCAATTTTTTTTATGTTATTTGCTATATTTTTACAAATTACGTTCTATATTGTAAATGTGATAAATCTTCGTTATCATGTTATCGTGATAGTGGCGTGATAGAACCAATTTGTTATACGAATTGTTATTAATGTTTATCTAATAATACTCCTATAAAGCTGAAATTTAGTTGAAGGCGTTAATCTCAAATATTATTGGTTTCAATAGATTTTGGTGTGTTGTTTTTGTTTTGTCGATATAATCCACTGTACCGGCGCACTATGGGACGCTTTCTATAAAAGCGTGCCAAAAATGGTCGAAACAAAAGTCGTAATTTCAAAGTTCTGTTGATTGTTCTATATACTAGAATAGACTATCTTATCAATACAACAAGATTTTTATTTTTGATAGCAGTTTAAAGTATCCAAAATGACCTTCAAACAATACACTTCGATATTTCCCTATTTTCCATACTGCATATAGCGATATTTAAGCGTTAGTTTCTTAATAAATTTCTATAGTAACTATATTTATGTTATACATTTTTATAAAGCTCATTGTTTCTTCTTTAAGAAAATATAATTAGTGTATAATAAAAACCTATATTTAAAAAGATATCTTAAAATTTTAGAAGTGTTATATTTTAACATTTTCATATTTTCAATTGGAGTTTTCATTGTTGCCGCTGGCTGCCGCTGCCGAGAAAACTATATGTATGTATACAAGAACTATTCAAGAATTAGGGGAAAGAATAAAATTTTGCGCATATTTGCGCCATTTTGATTTAGAGCAAAAAAAACAAAATGTAGTAAAATGTCAATTTTTGATATTTCATGAATACTGCTTTTATTTTAAATTATTGGCGTCCTATTTAGTTCTTTTTTATTCTATAAGTAGAAAAAAACTATTAGAATGTTTATTTTAACATGAAAAATAATAATATGTCTATTTTTGAAAGAGCATATTTGTTTTGAAATTGACATTTTTTGTGGTCATTCCAACCATGAACATGATAAAATTATCATTTTTTTATGTGAATAAACAATATTATGTGAATACAAAATAAAATATTTAATTAATTTGATGTAGTTTTGCACAAAACACTTTTCTGGACAAGTATAAAAAGACCAATTATAACTAGTTGCTTTCATTAGAGTAACCGGACTTTTCCGCATTGTTTCTAATACTGTTAACTTATTAAAAGATACATATATTTTGTGCAACATGAGTGAATT
>HE670350.1:0-18114 GCA_000313835.2 Heliconius melpomene melpomene | reverse complement strand
TTTAAATTTTATATTACATATGATACATCTACTTTTTTGTTAACAGCCTAGATTCAGTATACTTAAGTTACTTTTAATGATTTAAAAATAATAATAATTTTTAAACATCTTAATATGCTCTTATTTATGACAATTTCTAACTTTGAAATTTTTTTATTAAATAACCCTTGACTTTTATTAGTATCTATTTTATGTCATTGATAGCAAATATATTGAAGTATATATATGCAAAATTTCAACACTTTGCGATGAAAACTGAATGAGTTACGGATTTTTGACACGAAGCGGGTCATTCCGTCCCACTGTGCGGCGGTCAGAGCTAAGCTACCTTCTCCTAAATAATCCCCCCCGAGTAGAAATCGAACTCACAATCATCACGTTTGTAGTTACACGCTGCTCCACGAAGGCCTCAATGAAACAATTGTTCGATATAAATAAGAATCGTATACTCATAGAGTTTTATTTACCACTGGGTCATGACGGTGTCTAATAAATTATACAAGATAAGAGGCATTCTAATAAAATATATGATAGTGAAAACAATATCATTTATTGGAGGAAACCAATCGAAATCGAACCATTTTTACCATAAATAGCATAGAAACTAGAAAGTGTGAAGTAACAAAATAGATTTTTTTAAATTGTTACTTATTTTCAAAATAAAATGTACCTTGCACAAAACTATGTGTATCTTTCACGTATTTACAGAGAAATCTCTTATTTTGTTTTAGTCAAACTCAAAAATACAAATGCAAATTTAAAAAAAATATATAAATAATTTTAGCCAGATTCGAACCTACGACCCGTTACGTTCGGTTAGACAGACCATAATTGTACCATGATGTCGTCTATCATTCGGTCGGATGGTGTTTCATTCGAAGAAAGATGAGAACGGTATAATTTATGTCTACGTTCCTGCTTACTACGTCTTAAGATTGCGGCTTGAATGTATACCTATTATAAGGGACATGAGTATTTTTATGCACTTAAATATTTCTAGGAAGAAAATTGTAATCATTTTAATCCAAAAATTCTACATATATTTATCTAATCTAGGTAAAGATTTGAAATTACAGGAACTGTGCAATTTATTCCTAAGTATTTTGCAGTGTAGGTAGTTTGGCATTTTTAATAAGTGTTTATGAGATGTGGGAAGTTTGAATCAGATGTTTTTAATAATATTATGGACTGGAATTAAAACCGCCGTAGATTTGATTCATTTGGCTAGGGACAGAACTAAATATGCGAAGTTGACTGCCAACCTTCACTAGTTGGAGAGGCACATTAAGAAGAAGAAGAATAATATTATGATCGTAATCTCCATAACTACAGCACAGTCCACGAATTGTAGCAGACAGGAATTTAGGTGAAAATGGCTGCGCAGATTTAATTTTAGTATTTATGCCCACCAAAAGTGTAGAAAATCAAATTTCAGGGAAGCTATGACATGTGAGCTTCACGCTACTTTTAACTTATATTATTTCTACTTTTTTCTTAATATAGGATGAGTGTCTACTGCACGCATGCCTAAGTAATCGACGAGTACGACGGCACCCAGAATACACCAATATTATATAAGTACCTAGATCTTGAGTTTTGCTACTTACATATTTTGGTAAGAAAAATAAAGAAAGGAATGATTTGTCACTCTCCATGATCACAAGTAAGTTTTAATAAAAACGGACCAAATTATATTTAGTTCCATTATTATCCATGCTGGTGTAGTGTGATAATTCTGTATAAGAAATAAATGAATTGGGAAACCGCAATAATAAGATTACATTTCCGCTGTGATAAAGAAATTAAATTACTATATATCAAAAAAATCTAAGAACTTTTATAGGAAACAAACAATGTCAATACTAATATACGAATTACCTAACATAGTAGTTTAATATCACAAAGTGACTTTGCTAATGTTGCCTATTTCTTATAGTAGCATTAGGAATAACTTCACTTAAATCGAATTAAGAACTGAGGAGGTTAAATAATGGAAGAAATTCATATTCCAGATGCTTATAATCATCTGAAGCAATATTCATAGCTAAAATTAAAAAAAACAGCTTCACGCAGTATCCCGCACACAGCAGGACAGGCAGAGGGAACCTAGTGGTAAACCACTCCGTTTCCTACTTTCTGCCGAATTTTGGAGGCATTGCGTATTGAGTGACAGAACTCAACACCGCATTTTGCCTCGACATCAGAGCCAAGAAATGGAAATATATAACGTAAATAAATATTTCACTTCCTCGAGTGGGGATCGAACCGACAACCTTCGCGTTACAGTCACACCCTTGTGCCGCTGCGCCACGACGGCCTCAAATAATACCAATTCTAATAAAACCGTGGCTCGAATATAAATTGCCTTTCCGTTTATTTGCTTAGTGTCAATAAAAGCATTCAATTTCAATTTTTTATAGGCAAATCGATCGATATCAAAATAACAATTTCAATATAGGCAAGTAAACCCAAAAGTAGGGTACCTACCCACTATAAAACAATTGTTTACCCAACAGCCAACGTCACAGATAAAGGCGATGCCACCAGCAGTGTTATCACCATCAAAGAGTACCGAACATAAATTACTCCTAGTTGAGAGACAATCGGTCTTTCATCAATGGGACCGAGCTCATTCATTTAATTATTATTAACAACACAATGGTCCAATATTGGAATTATTACAATGGAATTTAATATCTATCGGAATGGACAAAGGGCTAATGTTGCGTGAACATATTAGTTTCAACACATTTGGGATCTGTGTAAGGCAATTCGATGAGAACTGATGTATGCGCAATAAAGTTATGGAGACGTAACTGTTTTTAATTCGGTATAATTTTTTTAACTGTTATAAATGATGGTTTTTATTGTTTGCTAACGAAAACATAATATTTCATTAGGTGATTGAAAAAGTTGTATCTTTTGACAAATTTATAGGTGATTTTTTTTTATGAATCTGGAAAACCTGTAGACATTTACCAAATTTGGAAAAATGTATAAATGTACATGCTATGGTCGGAGCTTGATATACAAGGAAGAAATTAATAGTAAAATATTTTTATTTATACGATCTCATTAGACAACTGACTGAGCAACACAATATCTTTCAATATAAAATACTAAAGTTAAATATGACAAATTGGCGAAAGTAAAAAAATAACATTATAAAATTACAAATATTTCGAAAATTGAGCGGTGCGTTAAAAACAGTGTCTAAACACTAAATTCCAGCCTACCCTGCTATACTATTCAACACAGCGTGAAACCAAAACAAACCAATTCACATAAAAGAGTAAAACAAAATACATATTATATAATAACTGCAAATGCATCTCTAAAGATTTTATCTGGTAATCCAAGTGTTTCATTACAAACCCTGGGTGGGCACAGCACAGGAGCGTATTATAATTGGCCACAACGACCCACTCATGACAATCTAGAGAATTCAAACGGAACGGAAGCCCTGAACAGATCGCCTCTCTGATAAATGATACTTCACGTAATTACCACTTGTGTTTGTCAACATGGCCGGGGTTTTTGGTTTTCACGCCTTTTTTGTATTTTGCTATATTGTAAAAGATTCATATAGTTTATTGTTCATAAAAATACTACAAAAAGTACGCAATGCCTTCAGAATTCGGCGGAAAGTGGACAACAGAAGGGTCCTAATGTGAACGCTAGATTCCCAGGTTCCCTCTGCCTACTCTGATGTGTGAGATACAGCAGAGTCTATCAATATGTAAAAAACAAAATCGATTGGCATTTACACATAAAATTACTTAAATTTAGTTTTTACATATTATTTGTAATATCGGTTCTTATGGACATTTTAATATTGGGTATATATATTTTTTACTTAATCTATCATATTTTTTATATGAAGTTTGAAATATATATACACTAAAATAAAGCTAAAGTATTTGAAATGGGCTGCGTCAGCCCGATAATACTGGTGTCTCGCAGTCTACTCGGTACTCTTATCTTACAGCAACCAACACTGCCCCTTTATAATAAAACAAGAGTTTTTATTCGCAAAACACTGGAATTCAGGTCGAAGAGGTCACCCTTTCCTGACTCTATACCGATATACTATATATTGAACAAAGTTGCTTTAATTAAAATACTGTTTCAAGCCTAATCTATTCTGTGAACACAATCACTAATATGGGAAGTTGTTGATTGTTCGACGTAATTAATAGGTGCTTGGTGTTTTTTTGTGATAGCTTTGCTTGGTTGTAATATATTATGTTATATTGTTTTTGTTCTTGATTGAATTGTGTTTTGTGTAACTATTATTAATTATTTATTCAGCAGTATGTGCCTTTTTTACCTACACATTGTAATTATTTCAAATATTAATGGGCAGTGTGTAATTTAGTGAGTTTTTCGGTGGTACAGAAAGTACAGAAATTTTCTTGTTATTAGAGTAGGTGTCGCCGGATTTTAATACATTGTATATTGAGTGGCGTAACTTAAACCTCGCTGTGTCTTGCTATAATAAATGTGAAAATAATTTACATATAAATGTGCTGATCCCATCCACACTCCTGAAAATAACCTGAAAATAAACTCCTGAAAATAATGCAATTTTTAAATTAATGATCGTCGTGGGCCAGTGGGACAGCGTTTAACTGCAACTATTTTTATTTACTGCTCTGGTACATAAAATATGACGTAGAGTCCTCTCACTAAGCAAAATCTCAAAGAAAAAAATTTACAAATGGGAATTTATAAGTATTTCATAGAATAAAATAATTATGAACTTATATTTATAGCTCATTTCTTGCAAAATGATATGCAAACTTAAGTTCATCAACTTTTATAAGTTGTACCTCCCGTTGACCTACAATCCTGAAATTGGCAAAAAAGCCTCAATCCGACTCGCACTTAACCAATTTTTCAAATGAATATGCACGATAATTTGATAATAGCAAATATTTTTCAATCCACTCTCAACCCGCCCGTCTAGCCCACGTCTAATCAAGAACAAGGTTCCCACGGCTCGGCGCCTACGCACGTACTCCTTATACGCTTATTCACAATGTTTGTCATTTGCTCTAATTGATCTAAGATCTACTTGTGAATTAAATCGTAACTCATCAAAGTGAGAATATGGTCTGTGAGTCATATCGGTTTTGGGGTCAAGATGTTGGGTTTACAGGGAGTATGTTATTTCGTGTTTCTTGATTGATTTTTTTGGATAATTATGTTTTATTTTTGGAAAAATGTCAAAAACAAGTGTTTTTTCTTTTGATTGTTTTTTAAGTCATATAAATAATAGCGCATTTATTTATTAACTCATTTTATTTATTAACTTAAGAAGGGTAGGCAGCGATTCTAGAATAAAAACAAGCATCCGAGTTGATATCTACTATACCTCTACAAACCAGAAAAAAAACATGAGAAAACTGATATTTCCAAAGAGACCAGGACAGCAAGCAAAAAGATCGCCAAACCAAATAAGTGCGAAAGAGACGATACGTTTTCCACTGTAAAACATGGACACAAACAATTGTGTCCAATTGAAATTCTGCCCTGAGAAAACATTCAATCACGCACAATTAACACCTCTTAACCCACTCTGGCGTTCGCACGGCAATCAACTTTGTAGTGGGTTTGTATCTTGGTTTTTTTAAGGATTTTCTAAAGCACGTGGTTGTGGAAATCTTATTGGGTAGGTATTTTATGCTGAGGCATTTTGGAAAATCTATTTTTTTTAAATATTAATGAATAGCTCATTAATATAAAATAAATATAAATAACAAAATTTAATTCCTTCGTGGCGCTGTGGGATAACCTCGGACTATACATATATATTTAAATATTATTTTCATTTTGTCCTCGCGCTATGTTATGGGGGTATACCATAATTTCCCTCTCTTAACACGTTATGCCTCGAAACTTGGGCTGAAAGTATGGAACAGAGTATTTTAACACTAGGTAGGTCCCTTTGCCCACCCTGCTATACGCAGGGTACATACAGTATGAAACTAAAAAAAATATAAAATATATAATATTTTTAGCTAATTAAATTAATTACTTATAACCCGTATCCCACAAGTATTGGTAAGGTCAGTGGCTTAAATGGTGTCATTATAAAACCATGAAACTAAATCCCGTGAGACTACGCCTAGATATAATTAGGTCAAAGTCATAGAACTGTGCCATAACCAATATATCTAGTAAGCACATACTAACTGCAGTTATTATTTAGGTTAACTTCTAATATTTAAAGTAAAGCAGGGTAGATAGAGGGAACCAATGGGAGTGTAAATATGGGCATTTTCCCTCTCTCCGCCGAATTTTCAAAACATTGCGGGCTAGGTGACAAAAAATAATGTAAATTTTTAGATAAACTTGCTCTATGATACAAACATTTAACTCGATATTATTGCAAAATTTGAGTGTAAATTCACTATTTAGTAAAGTCTCGTAGTTTAGGCGAGTGATAGAAAAGTGGAGAACAGAGTCTCATGTCTCTATGCTCGTTCTGCTATATGTGGCATACCGCTTGTAATTAAAAAAACGAATGTGTCCTTAAACAACAAATCCCATTTTACCCCCATTTTACATACAAACACAACAAACACAAAAATCACTAGCCCCGGTAGCCTTTCAATCAATTTAGTTCTACTCTCAAGTTATGATTCACGTCATTGGTCAGAGGGCCGCCGACGTTTGAAGTCGGCCGGCCATTTCAAAACTTAATTCGCCGACAGGAAGATTCTAATAGGTTTAAGATTTAGAACTGCTGGGTCATAGGCGACGTCGTTTTAGGCGTGGTTGGTTCAGCTTTTGTTTTGTTATTGCATTGTCTTAGAGAGTACCTACCTACCTATCTCATGTGATAAGACCTTCGCCCATACCTAGGTTAAAACTAGTTCTGTTACATGTTAATTCAAAATTTATTAAGATAGTTAAGATAATTTAAAAATTAAAATTTTCCAATTTTTCCAATTTTCCATGCATTAAGTGTTGATTTACATAACGCACTGTCGTGCTTTGCCAGAGCTTGCTTTATTCAAGAGGCAAAAAATAAGAAATAAAAATCTTTCGAGTTTTAATCAAACCCACACCCATCATGCTCATAATCAGTTGCTGTGCGGTGTATCATGCTAGATTCAATGTTTTTACAAGCTTTTATTTGACTTGCTGTGTACTGTACTTTTGTGTCTAATTGAACTGAAATTTGTATTACGACCTCAGTTATAATGACAATGACAAATTACATATTAGACAAACAACATTATTATTAATCCAAAATGGCCGCCGCAACAAAATAGATTACAATTTTTTACACAACCCGTCTATTATGGATATCAAATGAAATAGCCTAATTTATAAAATACAATTCATCATGAAAAAAAAACTTTTATCTATGAAAAGGTTTTATTAAATTAATAATTTAATTTACAGTATTGTCCGGTTTTCCGGTCCCGCCTTCATATAAAACATTCCTTCAATACAAATCATCATCATCATCCCACCAAATTCAATGTCTTGAATTTGTTCATTGATGTCTCAAATTATCCACATGTAAAGCAAGGCGTTAAATCCTAGCAATCAACAAATCATTCTGTACCGCAGTTTCAAAGGACCTATTAATAATGAATTTGGGCAGCAAATCGCCTTTTGTGTTAAGGATTTGTGCCACGTGTGTGCCATTACCCTAATGGGTGGAATCCTTAGCGCCGTAATCAGAGCGAGAGGGTTTTAAAATTAAGGACTGAATTATGTGTTGGATTTTTGTAGGTTATATATTTTATATATTTTTTATTATTATATATTTTACTAATAAGTTTCTATGTAACTCTCTTTTTCAGTTTTACGCTGTATCCTGCAAATAGCAGGGTAGGCAGAGGGGGTTTGGGATAAGAGTGTTTAGATGCTCCGTTTCTAATAAGACACTTCTGTTCCCCATTTTTCGCTGAAATATTGTGTACCTACTCTGTGTTGAGTGGCAGAACTCAACGCCACGTTCTGGCTCGTTACCAAAGCGAGAACATCTTTTTTTTTATTTTCTCGAATATTAATTACTGTAAATTTAAACATATTCAAACAATTTTCCAATCAACTATGAAAAAAACTAACAAATTTAACAATAAACTTTAACTTAACTTATAGGTATAACTTATAAAATTTAATTGTAATTAACAATTTCTTATTAGCGATGATTGACAGATGTTTAATTTTTATTAAGTACATATAAAGATTTAATGCGTGGCCGAGTGTGAGAAGCGGATGTAGGATGCTGCCAAGGACACGGGTTATTGTCGTTTTGTTACATGTGCGACTTTGAGATGGCTTCAAGTAGCTACATATTTTACTTTGCGATTTAAAAAAATCTTTATAATAGATTTTTTTTCTTCACGCAGTATCCCGCATATAGCATAGTAGGTAGAGGGAAGCAAGTGTTGAGACATTTCGTATTCTGGCCAATTTTCCAATCATTTCATGTTAAATGGCGGAACACAACGCGGCGCTCTGTCTTGTCTTGCGATGAATCGAAAATAATTTTCAAGTGGGAATCGAACCAAAAACCATCGCGCCTACAGTTGCACTTTTATGCCCCTGCATCACGACGGCTACATAATTTCAAATTAAGCAAAAGTTTTATATAATAAGTATAATAGAGTCAAAATAAACGTGTACATAAATATATTACAAAATATAATAAGCCTCTTATAAAAATTGAACCTACAGTACTCTCTCTCCACCCTCTCTAACCACTAAACCATCGGTCACAATCGTACAAAACACTACGTAGGTACAGTAGAAATAAATCGGTTAGAGCAATAATAGAGACGCGTGTCGCCGGTAATTCAGTTAGGGTAGCGAGTTCGATCGCCAATTAGATCTACATGCTGATGATGGATGGCCCTCCCAAATCAGAGGAAAGGTGCATTCTGCTTTCAGTTGTGAGATATGTTCGTGTTCGAATTGTTTTTGGACAAATATTTTTTTGCCTGTAGGTATGTTTGGTGGTCGTGGTAGAGTGTAGAGTGACTGGGGTGATTGTGCGTTCGATTCCCCTTTGAGAAAATTAATTAATTAATATTTTCATTTCTTTTTGCTCTGGTAATAAGAAAACCCACACAACTCTGCAATGCCTCAAGAATTCGGCGTAGAATAGAGAACAGTAGTGTCTTAATGATCTTAACCCATAACTATTTATTTATTAAAATGAAAGATAAATATTTATTTACTAAAATTATTATTACATTTAAATCACATGTAAATATCTCTTGCTATATAACTTTTATTGTCAAATTTTAATACATTAATTATATGCGTAAGTGAATTTATTGTAATACAATAAATAGGGAACTCGTAGTAATTATGTAAAGCTAGTAGCTTTACACTACTACTTCGTGCTTTTTCCGGCATAGTGGGGGTAAACCAAGGGAACCTAATATTAAAACACTCAGTTCCCCACTTTTCGCGCAGCCTTCTAACCATTTCGTGCTGAGTGGCCCAACTTAACATCGCACATTGACCACCAAAAGAAAAAATTAAACATAATCATTCTCTCCAATCGACCATACATTTACAGACAGGCCCTAACGTTTTTGGCTTTAAAAGTACAAAAATACGAAACTAAAATATATCTATTTCTATCTATTATTATAAAAGACAACCCCGCCATATGCAATAACATTAAAAATCAATGTATCCGATAGTATGGACAAATTTAATAACGGCCGGTGTTCGATCAGACAAATCCGATTACAGGGGATCAGATGCCCACCAAATTAGAACTGCCGTTTTCATATTAATTGTTTTTATGTTATCTTATTGTGGGATTTTGTGTGTTTTGTGTTAGAAATATGATTTTGTGTTTGTGTTTTGTGTGCCTATCCTGCTGTGTGCGGGATACAGCGTGAAGCTGATAAAAAATATATGTAAGTATTAAAAAAAATAGTTTTACGGAATAACTTTGAATAATAAATGTGAGTAATCTATACTAATATAATAAAGCGGAAGAGTTTGTTTGTTTGTTTGTTTGTTTGTTTGTTTGTTTGTTTGTTTGTTTGAACGCTAAGATCTCTGGATCTACTGGATCGATTTACTTTGTTTTTGTTTTGTATGAAAGCTGCATTCTTCAGAAGTGCTATAGGCTATATAATATTACATTACACATATATACTAATAAATTAAAATACTTTCTAATTTGACATGCAATTTATTCTGCCATGTTAATAACAACCGTCGTCGCTACGCGACCGCGTTCGTTACCACATCATTTTGATATTCATCCTTATGAAAATAAATATAATAGTCACTTTTAGCATTTCATCTAGATTGAAATTATATTTCTATAGAAATTATATTCTTATATTTTAAGCAGGCGTAGCCGCGTCCGGGTCCGCTAGTAGTTTATAAAAGGAAAGTATCGTATGTTAGGTATACTTTATTTACAAATTCTCTTATTTTTTTTAGTTTTACATTTTATGCCGTACAGCAGGGTAGACGGAGATAACCTAGTATGTGTGGAGCTCAACGCCGCACTCTTTCATACCATGGAAATGAAAATTTTGGTTCGAACTCACGACAATCTCGAATCCAATTAGACACTGTTCCAGTATATCAAGATTTATTTAAAATTAAAAAAAAAACGTCTAAGTACAAAATTTAAAAATTTATAACAAAATTCAAATAGTTTCAATTGACAGTATCTACTAAAGGAGAGACGATTACTACACAACCCGCCCTCAGCTCTGCGCTCGGCGCTACGAGCACGACCCCTCATACAATGGGTAAACTAAATTCTTTTGCGTCATTTAAATTGCTTTGACGTATGAACGAGGCTCTAATTAAAAATACTTGATTAATTTCTATATAAATCGATAAATTTTGTGGCGACATACGAAGAAGAAGTAGTGTTTTTCAAATCCATTTTGATATGATTGGAGCTTCAATATTTTTTAGGTTTTATAATAAAGTTTAAATAAGCAATATTGACAAAGAATACATAGTATACTTTTTTTTCAATTTAAAGTATTAAATATCGAAACAGATTAATAGGTTCTATAGGTACATAAATATATATATCTACTCGTCGTTGTAAAAGTTTGCGTTTCATAAAATCTTTTTTTTTGAGTTAAGACCCTCATTTCCCATTTTCACAATATTTGAAGACATTGTTGCGTTGTGGGAGTGTTGAGTTGCGGACCTCAACGCCGCCCTGAGTCTTATTATAAAAGCGAGGATATGAAAATAACTCATTCGCAATACATAATAATTTTTACACGAACATTTTACATCTTCATTATAACAAACAAAAGTAAAAAGCACCACCGCCATAACGAAAAGATCGACATAATATCGGGCTATTGGCAATTTGGTAAATTAATTTTTACTTGCATTTCGCATGAGTACCTTCCTTTGAGGGGATCCTTTGACCAATCAGAATTGTACCACCGTAATACCGGTACTGTACCGGTAATGCGCTATGCTGCTGTTGCATTAGAAATTATTTTTGTAAAGTTGAATTATCGGACAGACAGATCTCGTCTTATTAGTTTAATATATTTTTTTTATGTTTATTTTTCTTTGATGTAGCTATGAAATTACGGCATATTATTATATAGATAAAATATATAATAATATGCCGTAAAATAAATATATGAAAGTTCAATTATTATACGGATAACAAAATTTAATAGGTCGGCTTTATTTAAAAATTAATTATTAAAATTAAATTCAGTTCTTTCGATATACTTTAAAAAAAACTACTACCTACACCTACATATTGTATCGTTTACACTGTTGTTAAAACCGAAAAATTCTAAAAATGTAAAATTTGTGAATAAAGCGAATATTTTTCATTATGCTTATTATAATTTGATAAATAATTCACAAAATTTGTTTTATTGTTCGAAGTAATAAAATAATTAAATTTATAAATGTATTTTTTTAAATAACTAATAAAATTTTAAAATTCCTCAAATCGTTTCCTTGTAGATATATAAAATACTAAAAATACATACTAAATAACCACATCCTGTTTTCGCCACATTATCAATAATTATTTGATAAAATTTATTTTAGTTTCTTATTTATTATATGTAGGTACAAAAAATATCTAAATAGAGATACTGTAAGTTATTATTTATATTTTAAATTATTATATTTTTATATGTAAAAGTCATGCATAGTAAAGAGTCCATCCGTGGCGCAGGGGCACATGAGTGTGACTGTAAAGGGGACAGGTTGTGAGTTCGATTCCTATTAGAGGAATTTTTTTTTATTCTTCGCTAGTGTTGAGGCAATGCACGGTGTTAAGTTTCTCCACTGAATTCCTCCAGAATTAGGCAGAAAATGGGGAACGGAGCGTCTCTACACTAGCTACACTAGGGTCCCTTTGTCTACCCTGCCTATTTGTGTAAAAAATTCAAAGTTTCTCAAAGTATGTAAAAAAATTGAACAAAAAATTTCTGACCTAACAACAAGACTTATTAAACTGGTTATTGTTTTTATAAAAAAGTAAATAACCACATCCTGTATTTGCCTCATTTATTAAATGAGTATGTATTTTTAGAATATATAAAACAATTATGTTTCTAAATGTAAAAGCAACGGTATAAAAATAAAATAATTATAATTTTAAATGTAATTCTTTCTTAGAATGTGTAAAAATTTCTGAAATAATTTAAATTAAATCGTTTACTATTTTTAAAAGCTACTAAGTAACCACATCCGGTCATGTTCACCACATTATTAATTATAATTAGATAACAGTTATTTTAGTTTCATATTAATATCATTTATTTTATAATTATAAATTCTCATACATATATGTAAATGTAACGTTCGAATAAGTACATATCTTTACTTTCTAATTCAAAGCCAATAATATCAAACTTTTAGAGTTAACACTTCTTAGCTTATATAATTATAACGTTTAATATTTTAAAAGCTTTTTTAATTACCTGCCACATCCAGTATTTATCACATTATTAATTATAACTTAATAATAATATAGTAGGTAAATATTAGTTTTTATTATTTTATTTTTTTCCGACAATAGTCAAAATTTGTTATCTTATTAGATATGAATAGAAATTTTAAGCTAAAAAATATTTGGTAAATATATTTTTTTTATTTTAAAATTACTTCTACTTTTCCTAACGACATAATGTTAAGACTTTAGATTATAAAACACACTTCATTTGGTCATACTTTTTAACAACCATCAACCAATCGCTTTTTATTTTTTTTTGTCTAAGCATTTAAAGATTTTCTAATATTTCGTTCCCTTTTTTTTCAGTATGGTATATATTTTAAATATACATATCACATACAATATCTATGACTATAAAACAATATTATATTATTCTTACATAAGCGTATTTTTAAAATGTAGTAGGAATAAGTATAAATGTAAAATTCATTTACGTTTACAATATACAAAAGATTGAGAAATTAATGAGTTTACTCTATAATTATAGTCCTCACTATTTCAACACTTAACCAAAACAGAATTTCAAAATTACCTTCTACCCAAAAAATTTACACAATCTTAAATCATCTACAAAATCTATTTACAAGATACGAACAAAACTAAACTTTTTAACCTCAAAAATTAAATATAAGCTTAAAAGCTTACCTTTTGGCGTGACAACTCTGAAAGCGCTATTGCTCGGCCTTGGAGATCCTTCTCTTGGAGAACTGCTCCTCACCATCGAAAAGTCCAGAGGCATCGGCGGCATAGCACTTATTTCCATCTTATATCGTAATTTAAACAAAATTCATATCAAACACTAAAGTTAAACCGACGTGCGATCAGTTCGAGACACAAATATCTATTAAACTACTCGACGGTCGGTCCCTACTAGCTTTATCTTCAATAGGGGCGACTTTCTAAAGGATTTCAGTGTATTTTCGACCGTATGGCGTGTTGTAGGTGTGGCCTGATACGCCCCGCCCCCACCCCCCGCCATACGTGTGACAATCACTTTGTATAGGTAACACAATAATATGATTCCAGATAGATTTTATTGTTCCGGTATGCGTTTATGCGCGGCCAATTTCATGGATATATGCTTAAGTTTTTCTTTTTTCTTTTTTTTTCTGTTGTATTTTTTTTATGTAATTTGGGTTGTGGTTTTAAATGGATATAGTAATTTTTATTTATTACAGTTTTTTTATTAATTATTAAAATTAAGTAAGAGGTATGTTTTTTTATTTTATTTATAAGGAAATATAAGAAATAAGAATACAATGAGATTTTGAGATTTTCCGTACCTTTTTCAAATGTTTAAAATAATCATAAATGGTTCATTAAAAAAATATGTAGAGTAAGATGCATGTAGGCTTATATTAAAATTATTTTAACATTGTAATTCTTCTCTTCTTCATTATGTGGTAGGTAATAAATTTATACTCCAATTGAAATTTCTATTCAAAAAATATCTAAAGTATTGACACATTTAATGTACTTATTTAATAAGGCATTTATTCATTTATATAGTTTTATTCTACATAACACATAATTTTTAAATATAATTTCTTTGAGGCCGTATTATCGCAGGGTCACAAAGGTGCGACTGTAAATACGATTGTGAGTTCGATTCTCACTGGGGGGAATGAAATATTTAAAATTATAATTTCTTCAATCTAAAAAGCTCGCTTCACTCTTAAAGCGCGGCGTTGAGCTTCACCACTCAACATGAAATGCCTTCAGAATTCGGAGAAAAGTGGAAAAGGGAGATATGTTAATGAGAGTGAAGTATCTTCATACTAGGTTCCTAGGTTCCCCTCTGTCTAATGCTATGTGCAAAATACAGCGTGAAGCAAAAAAGAAATTCTAAACTTATGTAGGTGACTTTAACTAGGACTTTGTGCCATCCTGATAACAGCATCAACTTGTCAGATATATTTATTTATCGGCGCATATTTCCGTAGTGATAACTTAATAACAAATCACTTATTCTATCTTTGTAAATACATTGTTTTCTTAGTTGGGAGAGATAGAGTGAATTCAATTTATTTTGTGAAAATTCAAAAATATTTAACTTAATAATTCTTTAAAAAAAAACTTATTAAAATATTTTATTTATTCACATTTAATCTGTCAGTAGATTTGCACAGATAATACAGTATTTATATAAAAGTACGTTGCCTGTATAATACAGGCACCGGTGTCCGCGGTATTAAGGGCGTCACGTACCAACATTAAAAACAATGGACGCCTCAATTTTTCACCGGCCTCGCCGAAATACTCTACTAATCCTACCCGGTGGCTTATTCTGAAAGTATATTTGGGAAATATATTTTTGCTTGAGGAAGTCGTGGCGCAGGGGCAAGTGTGTAACCGTAAATGCGGCGGTCGTGGACTCGATTCCCACTCGGGAGTTTTAAAAGATTTATATTTTCATTTTCTCGCTCTGGTAAAGCAAGGTCAAAGTGCGGCGTTGAGTGCCGCCTCTGGAGACAATATCTCAAGTGCGAGAGAATTCAGCGGAAAGTGAGGAACGGAGTGTCTTTACACTAGATTTCTTCTGTTCACTTTGCTATTTGCGGAATACATTGTGAAGCAAAAACATAACAATAGGTAAGTATATCATGTGTACAGTACTACAGAACTATTCTCCTTCTTGCCGCTGTTGTAGGAATTAATGTAAATACACATATATAAACCTTAATGATGAATTTAAGGAGCAAAGTTCTTTTTTTTCATTTTACTTAATAGAAAAAAAACAAACGATTGAATGAAAAAAAAACTCATAGATTTTGCATTTGCACCTACTTGTAGTAACCATTCGCATGTAGGATTGAATACCTCATCCTTTATCATATCTACATTAAATAATATTAAAATTTGTAATATTTTCTTCCTATTATTCGACTTACATAATTTACTTACCTATTTATTTAAATACTTACAATACCAAAACAAAGATACATTCTATCCAATATTTCAATCATTAAATATAAATCCTTGAATTTATAATTTACAGTAACAAAAATGACAAACAGAATAAGGCTGTCGGCATGCTTTGCGAAAACTAATTACACCTCCGGCTCGCAATGATAAAGCAAAGCCGTCGTATAGGGTATTTTTATTCTGAACAAAATGAAATTCCCTCGAACTCTCCTTTCCAGAGAATTTGAACTCTACCACGGGAACATAGAGTTGATTTTTGTGACTTTACGAGTGGAATACGGAAAAATTTTTAGTAGGTACTCCAGTATAGCATAATCCTGGCATAATCTGGGATAAATCCCATTATTTTGATCCTGCGATTGTGAAGAAACAAAGACGTATGGTAATCTGTTGCTGTAATTTCGGGTTCGACCGTTTGATTTTTACATTGATTTCTTAGGATTTCTTGTGAAGATTGATTAGCATTTTCTTTTGAGCACATGTACTTGAGGAATCATTAAAATTTTATTGATTCTTTTTAATAAAATTAAAAATTTTTTACGTAGATAGACGAATCATGAAAATAATACTAATAAAGAATATGTTATAATAAATTATATTTGTGATTAAGCAAAGATACTTTTTAAGCGATTTATTTTTAGCTACTCTCATTTTTTTTCAACTTTAAGCTGTATCCCACATGTAGCAATTTTAATTGGCGAAAATCAACACCATGCTTTACCTGATACAAGAGCAAAGAAATGAAAATATGAAATAGTTCATTTTCTCGAGTGGGAATCGAACCCAGAATCTGTCACGTTTATAATCATACGCTTGTGCCCCTTCGCCTCAATTGGCGACTATTCTATTCCCAGATATTTTACCAAAATATTATGACCAAGCACAAAAGGTAAATATAATTCCTTATTTATTCATAAAATACTTAAACCAAATCACTAAAATAAAATTAGTCTGCGAAAATTAAGCAAAAACATATATTTTAGAGCGAGTCGACTATCAAAATAAAGTCCCACTTAAATTAAACAGCCAAGCTTAATATTATGAATGGTCTAATATAAAATAATAGCAATCCTTTTCATTTTAATACGTTTTGGAGATCAGGCGTCGTTTACATACAAACGGGCTCCGTGTTGAAACACGGTGCAATTTTGTTCGCACCCATAAACACGAAAAGGTTATTTTATTAACATACTTGTTGGGATTGCCGCGATCTCTTGCTACTGTATTGTGTTTTTAAATATTTTCTAATAACTTCCTTATTAAATATATGGTTATAGTAAGAATTTACTAATTTTCTCCTTTCGCTCTGTATACCCCACTAGGGTGAAGTTAAGTTAAGTAAGAAATTAGTCGAAATCCTTTATGAAAATTCGATTATGAACATGCATAGTTCAAGAGAGACATATTTGAATGTATTTTAATTTTTTATTAACCGTAATTGTATAAGGTTTTAAAATAAAATAATATAAAAAGGAAGACGTTATTTTTAATGAGAGAGTTAAATCAATCTTATAAAACACTCATCAATATCACAGTGCCATTAATTTTTAAGTACACTATTAATTTTAATGAATTATATAAGATAGTTTTAAAAAATATATATTTCTAGTAGAATTCAAAACATACAGTACGTATCTACATATATATATTTTTCAGAAATACACGCTCTAGTTAATCTAAACACAGTGTCTGACACTACCTTTGTAGAAGAAGGCAAAGGTGGAAGCCCGGCCCAGTATTTTGCACACCACTTTAATTATACGGACTTAATTAATACAAAACATTGTGCAGAGGATTTGAAACGAGCGATTTTTAATATAAACTTTATATATTTTTTACATGTCATATTAGTAAATTACACCAAAATAAGTACATATTTGAAAAGATAAAAAACAACGAAAAATTTAAATACTTATATAAAATTTTGTTATAATAACGATACTTATTAAAGATTTTATTATATTAATCTAACAACAGGCTATGATATGATATTAGGTTATTGTGGTGCAGCGGCTGGCTGTAAACATGATGTTTGTGGATTCGATTCACACTCGAAGGTGTGAATTATTTTCATTTCCTCGTTCTAGTATCTAGACATAGCGTGGCGTTGAGTTGCGCCTTTTTTATATTACACCTTGTATGTGAGATACAACTTGAAGCTAACAAACAAATGTCTTTCAAGTTAAAGGACTGTCTCAAAATTATATTTTTTGTTAAAAAAGTTA
>HE670349.1:96557-109063 GCA_000313835.2 Heliconius melpomene melpomene | reverse complement strand
TAAAAATTGATAGTAACATTGAAAATTTAGGTAGCGTTCAGAATGATCAATAGCGACAACAGGCCAAGATAAATAAACATGAACTACCGTCTCTCTGTAGTATTTCAGCGGCGACACCGAAATACCAATGTGTAAGCCCAAAACAAAGCCCGCTTCATAGCTCAACTTCAAAATGAACTGTGAGTTGCTTACGCTGCTACCTTTGCATGGACTGCTTTTACTGAAGACATTTAACAACTTCCTGCACATTTAATTGTATAAAGAATATAATAGTAATAAACCAATCTAAAAATACCATAGCACAATTAGTGTCACGAACGTAGGAAGTGTTTAATATTTTTTTGTAACACAGAAGTTATTAGATACAATGCTAGTTTTATAGGATAATTGTTAATTTATCTACCAAGAAACGGATTTTATGAATTAATGGGTACAGGTGGACTACAGTTAACACAGTATCTTTTAATATACTAAGCACATTAATTTTCTTTATAAACTTCGATTCGATTCGAGAAACCAAGAAAAGCTGGAAATATTAATACTATATTCTATATTATTTTAGGTTTCCGCTGTATTCTGCATATTGCAGGGTAGGCAGAGGAAACCGTAACTGTAGTGTTGTGTGTTCCGCTGAATTTTCTAGGCGTTTCGTGTTGAATGATGGAACTTGCTATGCCTTGTTAGTAGAGCGAAGAAATTAAAAGATTAAATATTCCATTTCAATTACTGGTAAGAGTAAAAGTTCAATACAAGAAATGATTTGTTCGAATGCATCGTTATCAATAGTGATTGTGAATACTAAGTTGTGATATCTCACCTCGCGTGTAAAGGATGGCAGTTAAGAGGATCGAGAGGCAGGTGGGGGTGCGGGGTCCGAGCAGGCGGGGTCGGCGGGTCCGGTGGTGTGACACTCTCCAGGACGTCGCTTGGGGGTCTGCACACTCGCAGTTCCACCCTAGTTGACGCGGTGCGAAGAACTTCGAGAGCCTCCTGTTTACAATGGAGAATATATCACAATATTGGTTTAGTACTTAGGAACTCAACTTTTCCGAAATACATGTAGTACTATGACACTTTTGTAAATAAATATTTTCATAAGAAACTTCTTATCTAACCTTCAAACTGTGTTCCGTATATTGTAGAGAGATCATAGTAATAAGACGGTCTTTAAATTTCTATCTAGCGAAAAGAACCGCTAGAATTTGGGTCAATGCGTTTTGAATGGCGGATCTTAACGCCGGGTTTTGCTAGGGCGTAAATCGTTATTTTCATTTCCCCGCCCTAGCTCCCTGCCGCCATATATCACATACCACAACCATCCCATTACCAATCACTGTGCCACGAGGGCCTTATTAAAAACATTTTTAATTTAAATTTTTCTAAAACATTTTGTTTTTATATAAAATGTTTCTTTATACATAAACTTTCTCTTATTAAATAGAATATATTTTCACAGCATTTTAAAAATTTAATCTTTTAAAAATCTATTATGTTTAGTGTTGAATTTAGATTGCAGAGGGTTTTTATTTAAAATTACATCTCATGTTTGCATGTTGCATTTTTATGCGAGTCTTAGTCACTATAATGATTTATCAACATAACATCTACAATGTTTCATAATTTTCCTTGAAATTTGTCGTAAATTTTAACGATTATTTTCCTTGCGGCTCTACAGGAAATATACAAACAGCTAAAACGTAATGAAATTGTTTTGTGAGCTCATGTGACCAACAGTGTAAAAAACGATTTAAGAATGTTATCAACATTATGACCAGTAGTGTCGCAGGGGCACTAGCGTGTGACTGTAACGCGGCCGGTTGTGAGTTCGATTTCCACTTGATGAAATTAAATATTTAATAGCGGAGTGTCCTAACACTAGGCTCCCTCTGTCGTGAAGCTAAAAAGCGTGAAGCTAAAAAAAGTATTATGACTATATATGTGAATATTCTATGCGTAAACATATTTAAAATTCAACATATGTATAAAATAAAAGTAAATTATAAAATTAAATACAATTTTCAGGTACTACGTATGTGACACATGTAAGTATAGCTTAATTTAATTAGTTCCATGAAAAATATTCACATAAATTACTCGATTAAAAATACTTATAGATTTTACACAAAATTTAACTTGTACGAACAACAGAAATGTTAAATGTATTTATATAAAAAAAAAGAAAAACAATATGAAATAAAAATGTGGTTTAAAAATACGAGGTCAGAATTTTTTCGCGTCATATAGCTTTGTAGTGGAAACAAGTATAAATTCTGGCCTGGTTTGTAACGTAAATAACGAAGTAATGTTTCACCAGCGATTGAAAGCAAATTGCCTAAAAAAAGGAAAAGATTAGTTGCCCCTACTTTGGCGCTGGGCGTGCTTAATAGCTTAGCCAAACCGAGGTTATTGAAGCAATAAGCCATTTTGTGGGAATGTGAGTATCGATCCAGTATACGTCAGGCAAGTTAGTGGAGTCCTCCATTAAAGTTACTAACACGCGTTGGAATTCATAATTACTTACATAATGTCACCACTGCTTATAATATAATATGCTTTTAAGAGTTTGCCAGTTATATTTTTTTTGTTTCACGTTGTATCCCGCACATAGCAGGGTAGGGAGAGGGAACCTAGTGTTAAGATACTCTGTTCCCATTGAGACACTTCCATTCTCCACTTTCGGTTGAATTCTGGAGGCACTGTGCGTTGAGAGGCATACGTAGAAATAAGTTGAGTGCTGAGGCTGCGCGTTGCTTTATTGCCAGAGCGAGGAAATGAAAATATTAAATACTTCATTTCTTTGGGTGGTGATCGAACCCAAAACTTGTTACGTTTACAGTCGCAGGCTTGTGCCCCTGCGTTATGACTAGCCTCATGAATGAATGCCTTAAATATATTACAAAACAAGAGATATGTATAAAGAAAAAAAAAAACAATATTGGCATCGTCATAAAAAGCTTAGAAATATAAAATGAGTAAATAAAATATGTTTTTTTATCATTCCTAAGGTTGCCGTCAGGATACGTTTAGAAACAACAGAAATATCTAATAACACCCTAAAATAGTAAAGGCTTCATTAAAGACCGTTGTAGTAAAGAGGATCATTAATTTTCTAAATGTAAACTATCCTTGAGTAAACTTTATTCCCTAATTAAATAGAGCACGGTAATTGAGGTACGAGTTTCTAGTTCAGTACTAACATTTGGTGTAGTTGTGTCTAAAGCTGATTCAGTGGCACAAAGGAGGAGAAAGAGGAGGAGCAGGAGGAGCAGGAGGAGGAGGAGACTATCTATTTTTCAAGTGACACCAACAGAGGTCAGGACTTTATTCATTCGCTTTGTGCAGCTTATCGAAGTGTCAAAAGCTTGTACGTAGTTAGATACGAAGAAGACCTTTGTGTGCCCAACGTGGTTTGTCGTGATGGTTGGCACTAATTAAAAGGTAAAATAAAATTGGTACCAAAATTCTGAATTTACTTCTATAATACAAGGTCGTAATTCGAGAGACGATCATTTTACAACATACGAGTGTATAACCGTCGAAAAGCTTTAAGTAAGAAACTGAACTTCTTTTACTTTTAGAACGTATTTCAAGTGAAAATATCAAAACAGTATTTTATAAATACCATATACAGACGTATCAAATTGCTTGCAGTTTGTTCAGATATACATACCTACTAGATTTAGACGTTATGCAACTTTGTATGAATTAACGAGAAAATCATATTAAAACCAATAAATATAACACTTATACATAATATTAGTTTTGCGTTTCACTTTCGAGTGGGCGGCACCGAGAGAACGTGAAATATAATTGAATTCCGTTAACCCGCTCATATTTTATAACACATTGATTTTCTCATACACTGCACGGTTGGTTTATGTTAAATCAATATCAGCTTTTTGTTTGCAACAGCCTCGTGAAAGTACAATTACGAGTAAAAATAGCCAGTATGCATGAAAATGTATTTAATTTTTTGTTGTTTTTGCAATAAAACTCCTCTTTTATAAATCTGTATATGATGATTTTTATTTTATGAACAAAAGGAAAAATGAATATATAATTTCCACAGTTTGGTTCGTATAATAATATACATATCTACGTATTCATTACTGGCACAAGATTCTTTATGCCTAGCAAATATCTGTAAAAGATTTCTCATTTCGTAAAGCATGTTTGTTAAGAAAAAACAGAGCTTCCTTTCAGTGATTACGAAGTTTCGTCGCATTATCTGCAACATACTCGTATGTTTACATTTCCAAGTCGTGCTCGTTGTACGACGAACTTGTATAATGTACAAATATCACTGTCTAATTATACACACTGTAGAACTAAGAATTTAAATGGCAAATGTGCAAATATATGGCACATATAATATTCTGTATATACAATGAGTTTATATTCTAAACAAACAATTGTTAAAAAATATACAAAGCGAATTTAAATAAAGTGGAAGAGTCTCTATTTTATTTATTTAAGTACCTTTAAAACATAATATATATTACCTCCGTGTATTTTTTATTTTGTAGAGGTTATTTGAAAAAAATATACACAATTTTAATTGAATTTTTTTTTTCAAAATATAGTACCTATTCCCGAAAAAGTACGCAAAAACTTGGACGTTGTTTATTTACTGCGCCGGATATTTTGTTTTATGTTTTTAATTTTGAAGTTTTTTCATGTTATTCTTCGCTTCTGTTTCGTATTATATTTTACCTTAAGTATAATTTATAAGAAAATGATTTAAGTATATTTATCTATAATTTTATAAGTACTCTATAGATTTAATAAGACATCTATCAATAAATAGTAAATAGTTATTTTCAGTAGACCGTAGACCGCATCAACGCATAACATCAGGCTTAATGCAATCAAAACCAAACTTATGAACACGTATCTACAATTTTATATATGTACATTTATTGTAGTTAAACATATTTTTAAAAAGAGTAAACTCACATATGTACTAAGTCCTGCCAGCGGCACACTGTTTGCTGATAGCAGTAAGTCTTTCGGTGCAAGTCTGCCAGTGCGCCAGGCGGGCTGAGGCGGATACAGGCGCCGTATCCTCACGAGACCGCCGCCCCCGCAAACGGACATGCCCAGCCCACGTCCATCCTTTTCTACTACAACTGTGAATGTGTTTTCTGTTGGCAAAATATTATTTTTATTAATTTATGTATATATATGTATTTATAGCTTCTGAGCATAATGGGGGTATTTTATGACATGGAAATCTATATACTTTATTTAATAAAAGTTTCTTAAAACATATAGATATATCTCTAATGGGAACTTCACCATAAATTTATTAGATTCTCTCAATAAAATTAATACAATTTCTATCATTATGCGCTCTCTTTTGGAAAATTTATGTTGTTTATAAATCTTTTTAACAGTGTATCTGACAGTTGCCGCCTCGGTTCGGCATAGCGGATCAATCATTCACAGATATAAAATTTTACACGGTAACTGGAAACTATCAAGCTCAACTTATTTCTACCTATACTTTTTGTAGGTTTGCGTATAAAAAAGTCGCGATTACCTAAGTTTAAATACCTGTAAGTAAAAATTGTGGTTTAAGATCTAGGAGGTCACTCTAGTAGTTCAATGTCTAGGGTTATTTTAATTTCGATCGCGTTGGTGTTGACTTCAATGGGCAGAAAATAGGAATCGAAATGATATATCATTATTATTTGCTAAGTAGATCCCGATAGCGGCTTCTTTAAAAATATTTATATTTTATTCTACATCACATTAAGAATCTTTAAAATTTTCAGCATTAATTAAATACAGTTTGCATGTTTTCTAGTAAAGTTATCTATTATTTATTTTTATTTCTTAAAATTTACCATTTTGATGGTCCTACTATCGAATTATATTTTCATTATATGTATAATATAAATATAGATATGCAGCGGCGCGGCGGTAAGAATTTTATTATACGAGTACTCGTATTTACTTTTATATTGCACGTCAACACAAACGGTATTAGCTCCTGTATTATTTTATTAAAAAATATTAATAACTTTAACATATTACTGCATGGTTCAAAGTTTCAAATAATATGCCATAATTTAGTTATACAAAAGACGAATAAAATCTTGCAACTATTTAAAAATATGTTAAATTTATTCCACAGGCACAGGTTCGATTCGATGCGATTGTACGTTGAAACAACTTTTAATAGCTTTCATTTTTTTAAGTAAGTAGCTTCTTAGTAAATAACTGAGGTTCTATATGCGATAGCGCCTTAGGGAACCATAACAAAGATGTATAATTTTTTTTTGTAAAAAAATATTCCAAATATTTAGTGATAATTTGTATAATAAAAAATCTATTATTACAACATATATAAAGATAAAAGATTGAAGTTATTTTTATGCCAGCAACGGACGCCGAAGGGTGTCGGACATGAATTAAACATCACCTAAGGGAATCCACAGAAACAATTTTAGAAGTGATCTCATTCAATTCAGGCCATTCCTACGCAATTCCCTCCACATAAGGCAATTTTTAGGTAATTTGTGGAGTTTAACGCCATTTGATTCTGGATTCTGGACCGTGATTATGTCAATCCATTTTATTAGACGACGTTACTCTGTACTAAAAATTGATTTGTTTCTTTTACTGTCGAGGTCACGACAATTCGTGAATATAAATGTTTCGGTTGGACTTAGCAACAAAATGTATGAAATGAAACGTTTTTTTATTATCTTCATGCAATAAATTGACCGTAGTGAGGCAGTGCTAATATGAACGCGACAGTTGTTGGTTGGATCCCCATTTGTGGTAGAATTATCTTCATACCCTCGCTATGATAATAAGATGAACAGTTCTAGGTTCCATTTGCCTATCCTGACATGACCGAGATACAGCGTGTAGTTAAAGAACATATACGTTATTTAAAGAGGTTATATTTATATAATAAGTAAATATGTACTAGGTACATTCGTAGTTTTACGGCTGTAGGTACTGAAATCTACACTTTACTAGTTCATATCTACACATATGCACTGTTTATTATATCGCCTACAAAGATAAAACTTGGGCTATCTACTAAAAATTCTATTTACAAATAAAAGAATGAAAACTAATTATAACAAAATGCTGCCTTGTTTTTAAGGTATTATTTTTTGGACTTGCCTGCTACCTGTTCTATCTTTAATGGTTGTAATACTAGTAGTAAAACATATTTTATTTAATTCTAAATTCAATTGCGATTACAGCTTAATAAACGTTGATGTTAAAAATAAAGTGATATTTTAAAAATAATATTTTTATAGTTTTGTTTAAAAAGCTAAGATAAAACTATTTAATGAATGAAATGTTTTATTCATTATTCAACATTTGAGCGAGCATTCGTAAGAATAGAAATTTTCTTCGCTGTTATGATGTTGCATCTATTGTAGTTAAACATGAACAATGACTTTAAAAAGAGGAAAGTAACACAGTATACTAAGAAGATTTTTTTCTTGTGAAAATACATTTATAAATATAGTTTTTTTGCGTTATTAACACTTATTAATAAACAATAGTAGTGGCCAGTGTCGGTCTGATTCATCCAAAATAATGTTTATAGGATTTTTTATTGCTTACGTATTATCTGGATACATTCACACAGCAGTGTAAACAGTGAGAATCGAGTGTCGAGACCCTCCGTTTTCTACTTTTCGTCGGAATTCGCGACAATGACGAATGAAGTGTTTTAAATATTTTTTCTTCTAGCAGTATACGTGCGATGGTAACGGAAATGGAGAACGAAGACTCCTCGGAGAGAAGGATTCGTAAGTATATTAATAGATATTTAATTTAATCACATTGGAAATATTACGTAGATGTAGCGTCGCAACAAAGTAATGCTGACGTCAATATTACGTCAACGGGAGGCTTCGTTCGGATCTGGTCTCTATTTAAATATTTTTCACTGGTTTTTCTTATTTTGTGTAAAATTCTAACTTGTAGGTGAACAATTGCGACAACATATTGCTTTACATTTTGCAGATATTATGTATATAAAAATGAGAATTATTATGTATTTTCGTAATCGATACATAGGTACTCGTATTATATAGGTACCGAAGCATTTTGAACATCAAATTATATCTCTATAGCCACAATAGCGAAAACGGTCCGAAACTTTTCAGAATATTTTTGTTTATAATGACAACTGCAATTAACAGATGTTTTATCGGCTAAAAACAATTTGATTGTTTTAAATCGAGTGCTCTTAGGGGCCTGAATACTGTTGAAGTTGAAGTTAAATCTTTTATAGCAAATTATTTTATCACTTTATTACTACTTGTCAAATGAATCATAAAAAAAAACTTCAAAATTTTTTTTCACGCTTTATCCCTAGCTGTGTTAAGCTGTGCTGGACCGCAAAGGTGTGACTATAAGCGCGACGGTTGTGGTTCGATTCCCACTCGAAGGAATCAATTACTATTTATTAATATTTTCATTTCTTCTCTCTGGTAATGGGGCGAAGCGCGGCATTAAGTTCGTTAATCAATACACAATACCCTGATAATTCGGCGAAAAGAGGGCAACATAAACCATCTGCCTAACCTGCTATACGCGGGAAACAGCGTGAAGCTGAAAAAAAAACAAATGCTATACACATAAATAACATCAATACCGCTTATAAGCAAAGACGATGACGCAATACAAACGGAGCGACGATGCGACAAACGTTAAATACAGGCCGTAGTAGGCTGGACACGGCGCTGGCTAACTTTGCTAATATTGGAACTATAGACAACTGGCACGTTCAGCTGTTGTTTGGAATGGGAACGAAGTGGACTTCAGTAAATAAAACACCATGCAATTGCTCGTTGCAACGGTTGTAGTTTATTAAATCTTTTAGAAATGAGGCCAGACTGTAAAAGCGACTGGTAGTGGGTTCCATCCCCAGTCGGGGAATGAAATATTTATTTAACTTTTTATGTTTCCTTTTTGTTCACTCTGATGTCGTGACTGAACACGCAATGCCTTCAGAATACGGAGGATAGTGGGGAACGGAGTGTATTAACACTAGGTCCCCTCTGCGTACCCTGCTGTGTGCGTGATACAACGTGAAGCTGATTTGATTGATTTTACTTTTAACGTGAAAGCGTAACAAACAATCTTACATTCACATTTATAATATAACTAGCGGTCCGCTCGCGGTTTCACCCGCATGAACTATGTTATTATAAATTTCTATCTCCATAACTACGTCCTAGTGACGTCTATGCAAAATTTGAGACTCCTAGCATTTGTAGTAACGAAGTTTCATACAAAATTTCCACCCCAAAAACAACCCCTTAGAAGTCGAATATTACAAATTCCCGTCTTAGCGAGCACCTACCTCCTATAAGTGACTCCTATGCAAAATTTCAGATTCCTAGCACATGTAGTTTCTGAGATTTCGTGATGAGTGAGTGACCTTTCGATTTTATATATATAGAGTATGATTTATCATATCAATTCAGTAAATATTTTTGTGAAAAATATTCAGAATAAAGCGTTTTATATCAAAAGTGCTTTTACAATATGGCAGTTGAAAAAAATCCGGATTGAAGTCATTAGTGCGATATTTAAATACTTAATGACTAGCCTGAGGAGAAACAGTCAAATACTGACGTGACGATATGTGCCACTTTTAATCTTTGCTGACAATTGACACTTTAAGGAAATAATTATGAGAAAAATAACGAGATACGTTTTAAGTTACAATATATAGTTACTAGCGGACGCGCGCAGCTTCGCTTGCGTATTTAGGGGTGAATTCTAATAAACCATGAAACATGTGTTCAATGAAATATTTTTAAGAGTCTAAATTTCAAATTTTATAAAAATCCGTGGTGATTTATAGATTTTTCAATACAAACTTTCAACCCCTTATTTGCATTCTTATGGAGGTGAATTCTAGAAAACCATGAAACACGTGTTCAATTAAATACTTTTAAGAGTCTGAATTTCAAATTTTATAAGAATCGGTGCCGATTTAAATTTTTTTCCATACTAACTTTTAACCCCTATTTCGCCCCTTTAGGGTTAAAATTTTCCAAAATCCCTTCTTAGTGGATGTCCAGATTACGAAAGTAAACATCTGTCCAAATTTCACATTTCTACCATGAGCGGTTACGGCTGTGCGTGCGTCTTACCTCAGTCAGTGAGGACAAGTCCTTTTATATATATAGATTAGGGACCTAAAAATATGTTAAAACTACATAAAAAAATAGTAACCAAAAATAGAAATAATGTCGACTTACCGACATAACGCCCCACTAATAATTGTTTTATTGAATAGCCTGAAACTAATATGATAGTAATCCAGGTTAGTACATACATAATTGCGTAGTTCCAGCAGGCGAAGCCTAGCAGCGGAGCTCGCTGATTTTTCATCATTATTTTGGTAATAACCTTTAATACACGAACATCTTTTCATAACTTTTTAAAATTATAATATAGAGCATTCTCGGCCGTTTTCTACGTGTCCAATGAAAAAGCGTAAATATTGACAAATAAAATAATTACGAACTCTATGCAATGAAAGTTACAGACGCGTTTAGTAGGTATTAATATTATGTACATCGCCTATTTCGGTAACATTATTAATATATTTCTTAATATACATACTTATATTTTCAAAAAATATATTAAGATGCAACTATCAATATAATTAATATCTTTAAATTTGTGCCTTAAAAATTTTTGTTTCATTTGGAAATTCTTGCTTTAGAAAACACAAAGATTGATTTAATACCGACCGCATTCTGCATTACCCCAAAGTAAAATGTCATATGTTAGCATAATACAATAATTATGTTGTCTTCTTACATCTAACGTATTTTCTTGTTTACGTAGTAGTATGTAGCTTTCTGGATCACTGAGTGCGTTGTTCAGCAATGCGTGCAACGTACCCATAAATGTTATAAATATGGAAATTAAAAGGTTTAAACTCCATATTTGTGAGAAATTACCTACGATTATATTATATTACACGAGGTATAGTTATAGGACATAATAAGACTTGTCTTTCCCCTGGTTGAACTTCAAAGATTTTTTTTCATAATTAGCATGACTTCTCACACACTATTTGTATTTACAAATGGTGTGTGAGAAGTACCGCTAATTGTTATTTAACAATAGAGATAGTGGATAGGTTTGTGGAATTTCTTTACTAACGATGGTAAGATCAGCTCCATTAAATGTATGATGTGTGTATATGTATGGGACTTTTTTTATGAGATTCTATTCTTTTTTATCAGGATGTGGGCTCGATTTCCATTCGAGGAAATGATTTTAAGCAATGATTTTAAGCAATATTTTAGGCAAAGCGCGGCATTGAGCTTCGCCACTCAACACGCAATGCCTCAAGAATTTGGGGAAGGGAGACTCTCCCTTCCCCAAATTCTTGAGAAGTTAAGACTCCTTAACACTAGGTGCCCATGTTCGATCTTCTTACCCTGCTATTTGTAGGATACAGCGTGAAAAATAAATAAAATTATGACAATATCAGACATGGAAATGTGTTACTATTATTACGCTTTTGTTTTGAAAATGCATATTGTGTATATTCTATGTGTCATTATATAGTACATGTGTCATTTGTATATAAGCTATTGTCATTCGTAATGAGAAGTACAATTCAAAATACTTGTAAATGATGAATAATATCTAGTTTAACATTGTATAGTACAATAAATTTCCAATCTAAAAGTATTATTTCCATTTCAAAGTAATCCATAATATTTTACATTTGTATCTTCTAAACTAAAGGGCCGGTCGAAAAAATTACAAACAACAAGGCATTGAAAATAATGATAAAATATTTGCAATGTCAAAAGAATAAAGATCTCTGTAAGAAGAATTGATGTAAGTTTGTAACTTTTATCATTTCGGCGGAAGAATGGACGACATTAATAATAACGCTTGATGTTTTTTTTGCCAAGTACAAAAGGTAAATGTGTGTACCACGTACTTTTATAATCTTCCAAAAAACAGTGTTTTACAAGATTATTATAATATTCTTATTATTTATTTTCTTCTTCTGTAGTTTCTTCGCTTCTTCTTCTTTATCCGCACACAGCTGGGTAGGCAGGTGAAACCTATTGCTAAAACATTCCGTTCCCGATTTTCCGCCGAATTTTGGAGGTATACCATGTTGAGTGGCGAAGCTCAACGCCGCGCTTTGCCACCAGGGGAAAGAAATGAACATATTAAATATTCCATTTCCTCGAGTGGGACTCGAACCTACATCCCGTCGCGTTTAAAGTCACACGACTGACCTCTTTATTAAACGGTTTTATTTAGCTCACCCCGTTTGTTTGTTTGGGTCAAATTTAGTAATTGAAATTTAACCCTCTTCCCGTTAACCGATTGATCTGAAATTTGGTATACGCCTTTGATTCTGGTGACAATACAATTATCCATATTCAATATTATTGTGAATCCAAGATGGCCGCCGCTACAAGATGGCGGACAACTTAGTTTTTTTCAATCCCATCAATATGGATATCAAA
>HE670349.1:75149-92490 GCA_000313835.2 Heliconius melpomene melpomene | reverse complement strand
ATAAAATCGTGGGGACACTTGCTACTTACCACTAGGTGGGTGAAGTCTCACGCTATGTCTTTCAATTGTAGATATTGGACGTGCCCCACGATTAAATTTTAGTAATCATAATTTCTATGAAATTATTTTTTAGCTTTTAGTACATTTATCTGCAATATAAAACCGTTTAACTTAAAATTTTTTTTTTACTTTTTTATTACATTTAATTCTGTAATTAATGTCATTCTGTATTACATTCAATTATTTGGGTCATAACATTAATATAATATTTGCCTTGCGTTGCAGATTTATTTAAAAAAAACTGGAAATATATTGCCATACTATCTTGAAAGTGTAATATAACTCATGAGTGGAGTGAAGCACGTATTGTCGAAGTATTAAGAGTGAATGGAATCGAGGCATCGCCGCTATTACACTAACTGCGATCGTTTTGTTCAGCGTTTTCCTTTAGTGAGGCGAAGTATTGGAGCTTTATAGCCTTTAATTAAACTGCAAAACAATTGCTAAGCCTCCTTCAGCTTAATGAAATATAATCAAGTTATATTTAAGTTAATATAATTAGTTTATAATTTCAGCTTCACACTGGTCTAGTGTTAAGACACTCCGCTCTCCACTTTCCGGTGAATTCTTGAGGCATTGCGTGTTGAGTGGCGGAACTGATCGCCGCGCTTTGCCTCGATACCAAAGCGATTATTTAGGCTTATATTTTGATTATTTACGCTTATATTTTCTTAATAATCCTATAGAAAACTGAAAATAAAATCAAATATATATTTGTAAAAAAATTACGTATAGTTCAAGCGGGCGAAGCCACGCGGTTCCGCTAGTATAATTAATTATGAATCAATATTTTTTGATAAAGTTTCTAAAGGTTGCAGCAATTAAAGTTGAGAAAATTATATATAAATAAAAAAACAATTAAATAATTTTACTCTTTTAGACTTAAATGGTAAAAAGATCGTTCCTTATCTATGTTAGATCGGAATGAACATCTTTATGTATCTAAGCGTTGACTGTAACTTGTTATATATATCATCTTCTATGTTATTGCTCCATAGGCGTCTCATAAAGTTTAGTAATTCTGAGAGAATACGTACCTACATAGAATATGATCGTGAGGCCTCCACCCATTGCATGAAAAGGAGTAATGAAGCTATTGTGATCAAGATTTAGGAGTTTAATTTCTATTTTTAGCGTTGGATTTTGGGAACATTGTGTTTTGTGATACTGGGAATTGTTTTTAGCTTTTAATTGTTTGCAACTTTTATATAATTAACTAAAATATTAATTTTTGTATATACATTACGTATGTAAATATAATTGTAAAGATCGACCCAGAAAGAACTGTTAAAAATCAGAATTATGATTAAATCTACAATTATTTTCCAGTATTTAGCTATTTCTCAGTATACCTTGCTTATTTGTAAGAATTCTACAATAATCTATATTTACAGTTTTCACATAAGGTGAATCATGGACTGTATATAATAACAGAATGCTTAATAGCACCTCTAAATGCCCCAGTTGGAGTTGTATTTGCATTGTCTTAGGTACAATAATGACGAAATTGCGTGAGAAGGTAGGTGCTGGGGGCCGCTGTTGTTTTAGCGTCGCGTCGGTCGTTACAATTCATATCGACGTTCACCCCTCGCGTGGATGTTACAGACGTGTACGTTACATTTTTAAGCGCTTGGCCTACTTTGAGTTTTTGAATCATTAATATTTTAACGCTTATAACTCACTCACATCGATGTTGCAATATATTTCAAATTATAAAGTTAAAATGTTTGTGTTTTATATATTATTTATTCTTAGATAATGACGATATAATTTATAAAGCTAGTCCTCCCTGGTTTGGGAGAAATAATAAAAAACCTTGTAAAAACTGGAATCTGCAATCTCATTTTGTTGAAATTATTGCTTTGTAAATATATGTTCAAATACAAAAGCCAAGATATTTAATATATTTTCATTCAGCCGATGCCAAAGGCAAGCACAGTGAGATGATTAAGTGCCAAGAACAATCGAGAAGCGCATCAGGATCGCGGTTTGATAGGTTTCAATTCAACATCGGATAATTCAATTACTATTTCACAGGAATGTCTCCGTCAATCCTTAATTTTATTGGTTGTTTTGAAGATAAGTAGAATTGGATTTGTAGTGGAGTCTTTCTATCAAATATATAAAAAAAACTACAAAAAAGAAAAAAGTCGGTTTAAACCGACTTAAGAACTATGTAACAGGTTTTCTCCTTTAAAGGAGACAAAAATATTTTATTATTTTCGTTCTACTCTCTCTCTCTTTACGCCAAAGGTGAAACGTAAACTACATACTTAAAATATGCAGACAACTGAACTAGAATTATATGTACGACAAAGAAGTAACAAGTCATAAAAGAGATAAATCATCTATTATTTATTACGGCTGTAATTCATATAGCAAATTCAATTCATGCATAGCCCAAGGACTCACAAATGTAATAGATTGACTTTTTGCTAGCATAGAGTTAGCACAAATGACAAGGCTCAAGGTGAGCCAAGGGAGCTGTAGGCTGTGCATACAAATTGTGCGCCTAAATAAGATAAGCCGCTATTTCGATCTCACCGCACGAAGGCAGGTAAAACCTCACAATAAAAGAGGAAATTCCTTAAACAAAACTGCATTTTTTAGCTTGTGTTTAAATATTTGTTTTTATTACTTGGAAAATTGAAAATACTACGCTGCATGCATGCAGTCAATTACTTTGAACTAGTTTTCCAAGTAGTGCTATTTTAGAGTATTATTTATGTAAAACCACTATTACTTATACTATTACTATTATTTATTTCATGCATTAAAATAAACAAATGGAGGTTTACAGAGAATACAAGTATCTATCTGAAACACCTCAGCGGAACTGAACCTAATGACTGTAATGACAGAATTAAAAATGTATAAAGTCAAATTATGCATAATATAAAACTATTCCAAATGATTTCAATATTATTTATTTATGCACATAAGTAACACCTAACAAAGAATCTATTTTATACAGTTTATTATAAACTATTTTTCTTTTGCTATTTATTCAACCATGTAGCCAGTTTTTACGGGTGTATACATTTCATAGTTTACAACTTTTATATTTTTCTCTGTATATTTTACATGTATAAATAGAAAACGAAAAAATAATAGTTGGTGATTTACGAGCACTGAAATAGGTTAACAAACAATTCTATTTAAAATAAAATATAGAAGTTTCAATGTCGGTAGATTGGCATAAACATTTGTTCAGTTATAGGTATGTCTAGATCCTAAATATTTAACGAAGGTAGCCTTTGTTTATCTTTATGATTTATTTATACTACACAGTAGTACACTTATAACATGATTATAATATTAATTTTAAATATTTATTATATACTTAAATCAAAAATTGGTTTTCCTATAAATATTCCAAGCTTTAAGTCCAAAGTTTTATCAAAATTTTACGTTGATAACTCATATTAAATAGCGGAATCGGAATCAATTTCTTGATTGCATTTACGCTCAAAAAAATATCACATTACGTTTGGTTTTATTAATTAAAAAGCTTTCGAATCATATTTTTTAAAAATACTATATTCCAATTCGTATATTAAATCCTCGTACGGAATATTGTACTTATGCACCTATTATATATACTCTGGTATTCGAGACTCGCCACTATTTTAAACTTATTTTGCATTTCTAAGATTTTAGTTAGATGTAAATTTATACAGCTAAACTCTGGGCAGATTGTCGTTCATTGAGCCTAATTTATAATATGAAATATATTTAATTTAGAATCATATGTCGAGATTAGGAAACGTAAAGTGTTTTTTTATCTCATTGTACAATTCGTACTCTACAAACTTTAATACTTGCAAGAAATATTTGTTTAAATTTTCTTTTTTGTACCCTTTTCCCTCTTTATACTTTCCTAAAAGCAGTACAGTGGCCCGCTCACAAAACACCATATTTCAGACGATATTACTAAAGCCCTTGAAAGGACAAAGCCTTTTTTGCATCCCGGTAATGTATCCGGGTGTCAGGGGAAAATGGCAGTCTGTAAGGTTTCGCGTCTATAAAGATAAAAGGTAGCATCAACTCTTTGTTTGAACTTTTAGGTCTTTAAGACCACGCTCGTTAGCAAGACTGTATTAAATTAAATGAGTCAGCGATATTGATATCGTAGAATAACTGTTTCGGTTGAATTATTCCATGTTATTGTAAAAAAAAAATATCCTTAGATATTGTTATTATTGAAGATTACTTAATGAGGATACATATTTTATAATTTTATGGCTTTAGCTTACAATTTTAAAACAATTACCTACTTGTATATTTGACTTTTGTTTTTTTTTTATATTTAGCATGAAGCCATGAAAGGATCAATATTAGAATGCAATTTAAATAAAATTATGTATTTTAGGATTTTATTACGTGCCTGGCGGAGAACAAATAGAAAAAAGCAAACATTTCGTCAAGGATCTCAAACGTTGGAATGCAGAGTGACTCACTTTGTCATATTTTTTGCTTTACATTTGTTAATATATGTGAAATATGCGTAAGTGCTAAGTATATAAAAAAATGTTAAAACGTTCCTGGAATTCTCACACGCCAATGACCGCTCAAACACACCGAAGAGCAAAGAACATTTTTTATGGTCGCATTGTGGATTTACAAAGCAGTAAAATCATATATCTATAAAACTAATATACCTATGTATATATAACTGTGCATTATCAGTCTTTACAAAACCTGCTGCTTTCATTAAGGTCAGCTTACACATTTAAAAGAAAACATTTTCACCTCTAAATGTGACTTGATTTTTGTACCCAATATCAGTTCAATTGAATTAATGGATAAATAAATATATGGTATATTTTTTGCTTTTTTTTTTGCGGTTTCCTTTAAAACGTCATATAGTTAGGTCTTCCCGTATTGATTACGTTTGTATGTTAGGTTTCAACACGTAATTTAATATGAAAAACGTTTCTACTTATAAGACCAAACTGAGAGTGAAGTCTGGGTCACCTAAAAGAAACCACGCACGTATGTCACGATTAAGCCAAATTCTGATTCACAATAGATGGGATACAGATGACTTGGATAGTTTCACATTCAATCTGCATACATATGCTATATAAGCACAAATAACCTACATGCACTTAACGTTGCCAATTCAAAATCAACAACTTTAGGTTGGTTCTAGTAGTTGAAGGTTCGTCCTCAACGTCGATGAAATATATAAATAGATATCCTAAAATATTATAAAAGAATTACAATTAAAAAAGGAATATATGATTGATTTCATATATTACCTGACGGTTTTTACGTCATATATCATGTCTTGGGACAAAATCACATTCTTTAAATCTCGCCGCAAAAATACAAGATTTACGATTTGGTTGCACGTAAATCTGATACATAGGTACTTTGTATTCTGTAAAGAAGTTATTTGATCTCAAAGAAAACCCTCTGCCTTCGAATGTGGTCGCATAAATCAAAATAAATAGGTAGATTATAATGTTTCTAGTGTATCGTTTATGTGTAAACTGCAACCTAGAAACTGGGAACCTAAAGTTTAGATACTCCATTCCAATTAAAACACACGCTAGCCTAATTTATTATTATACTTGAATCAGTGTTTAAAGCACTTACCATCCGTAATAAAGGGATACACTGCCCGTAGTTCAGCTTCGTATTGTTCAAGAGATATGGGCGGAACGATTGCTGGCACATAATCTTCTTCAGGTGACCGCTCTGAACCATAGCCTTGGTCAAAACCTGGATCTTGAAGCTTCCATACGGGTTCGGCGTTGGATCCTGTAAAAAAAATTGTAAACTTTAGAATAAACTTATTTTTAAAACACTACAATATAATACTATTTACTTATTCTATATTTATGAACTAATTGTAACTGTACATACATATATGTATGTATATATATCAGTTAACTAGATTACTTTCAAGAAAGTTTTAAGAAAAACAAGAAAAGCTATTTTATTCTTAAAATAAATACAATGAGTACACTCGATAAATTTCTATTCAGTTGCCATTACGTCGAAAAACACACCCAGGAAACGTTGAAAAAAGTGTAATTATGAAAAAGGCCTAAGATAAAAGAAAATAACATCTCATTATCCTGAACATTATTCTCTCACCCTTTCCTCTTTTTAGAAAAGAACGCTAAAACTTAGTTCCATTTCTGGTTTATGTAGGCATCCTCTTTTTAATTCAATTGCGAGTCGAGAAGTTGGACACATCAAAATACCCGGTCGTATCTGAGTTACAAGCTATTTTATAAATCTAGTTTTTTTAATTTTTCTTGCAAATTACATTTGCTCCCCGAGTGAGAATCGAACCCACAACCGTCGCGTTTACAGCCACACGCTCGACGCCTACGCCTCGACGGTTTAAATTTTCATAATGCATAGAAATTAAAGAATAGTACTGGTACTGGCAAAAGTAATTCACTCTATTCTTCATAATTATATCAATACAATCAAGAATTAAAAAAAAAATTCTGTCGTATTTGTATGATACTGTGTATTTTTGATGAAATTGTATTTTGTACAATGACCTGATCCTGATGTTGAAAATTTTAAAATGTTAAACGTCATTCATGATCCTGATCGACGTTTAACATTGTAAAATTTTTCGTTGTATATTGCAAAGGACTGTTTCAATAAAAAACTGTTTGTTATGCGATATTGTATAGCAAAATATTTTTTATTTCAAATTAACCTTATGCTGTTTTACTTTTTTTATATTTTATATACATATTAAATAACAATTTCTGAATATTCAGTTATGTATATTTTTTTTATAAAAGAAAATTCCATAAAATTATTTAATATAAATCTTATTTAGACTTCATTTCTTGTGCATGAAAAAAGTAAGCTTTTATTCGATAGATTTTAGGGTTCCATACCTCACTTGCTCTAAGAAAGTGTAGTTAATTTCATACAAAATGACTGCATATGTGCGCAAAATTAAGCTTGTCAACTTTTATAAATTATACTTTCCGTTGAGATATAATCTTGAAATTGGTACGGAACTTCTATGGGCGAGTCCGACTCGCACTTGACCGGTATTTTATTATAAATGGACTCGTAGCATATTATGAAAAGAAAACACAATGGCATTAATAGATAGCAACAAATCTTACATGAAGAAAACATGTTAGGAAGAATAAAGGTAAAATATAGTTTTGCGTGCCACGGATTAGTTGAGGCTCTCTAGTAAACGTTACTAACATTGATTTATGATGGCTCTGCTTTCGGTACAGTCTGCAGCATTGTTTACGAGTGTATGCAAATGTGGTGCTAGCATATAATTTTACTCGCTCGACTTTGGCATAGCAGTGTTGCATAACGTCATTTGAAAACATCAATATTTTTTTACCAAGTTGAGTAGCAACTGTAGATAAAAGCGAAAATTTCTACAATTTTATTTTTTCTTTTATATTTAATTTTCTTTTATAGTTTTCCGCTGTATTCCGCATATAGTAGGAAAGGCAGAAGAAACCTAGAACGTAGGTTCCCGTTTCCTATTTTCCTTAAATGTTCAAGATTTAGTGTTTTGAGTGGCGAAATTCAATCAATTAACTCCGAATGGTAATCAAATCTAAAACCTAACTATTATAGTCACTCGTTGTTCCCCTGAGCCACAACGACCTCAATTATATAATATGTAAATATTTTCTAAACACGTTATTAGATAGAACTGTTCTAAACCTAGAGCGGTATATTAATAAGCAATTAGGATCGAACTGTATCGACACAAGTGAACCGTGTTTGCAAAACGGGGTTGTAATGGGATTCTCATGTAACTAGAATACATAGTGGCAATGTGTACATACATTCAGTAGTCTAATTAGTGAAACGTGAAAAGACTCTAATTACAGCCAATAAATTCACAATGAAAGATATATAGAAATCAAAGCTATAATAAAGCTTTTCGTTGGTGTATTTGGTTGTTTAGGCAGTTAAAAAAGATTTTAAAAGCATAACGTAGTTTTTATGGTAAAATGAGTTTTGATTTATTTTAACTGAAAGTTTAGCTATTATATCTTATCTATACATTTAATGAAATTGTAACTCATCACTGTCTGTGCATGGAAGATATATGAGAAAATTTGTTAATGAAGGAATTAATGAGGTAAGTTGTTAATGAACCTAAAATAATTAAAATGTTAATCTGTAGTACTTTTTTCGACAAAATAAGTGTTTTATTGAATTGTCTGAAACTTTAGTTTTCAATGTATTAGTATTGTCTTAAAAATAATAGTGCTATTAGATCACGAAAGTAATTAAGGTGAGTAAATAAGTAATTGAGTAATTCATACGGGTCGCTATAAAACCTTAATTACATTTATTTAATTGAATCTATTTTCAGTAAAATGAAATTATTAATAAACGACAATAATACAATTATTAATAATATATAATAAGAATCGAAAATATATTACGTTAGCGTGAAAGTTAACAATCAAATATTAAATTATATAAATTTATAAAATTATGCAGGATGAATTAATTTCATTTTCAATCTGTGGGAGCATACCGTTTAATAAATCGGCTATAGCATAATTTTCAATTACACTTGAACAGCATGTTTTACAATCATTTAAATATTTAATTACTTCATTAATTTCAGCAGTTATCATTGACGTGCAGTATAGTTCAGTGAAACAAACTAAAACGTACAAACCTAGTTTCAACACAATGCAATACCAGAGTGGCTTTCTTTTATCAATGGTAAAATCAGAATAACTAGTTTTCCTCAATTCAAGTATAAAATGCTTGAATCGAGTAGCTAACTAACGTATTTTTAAATAGTAACAAAAAAACAACGTTATATAAGTTGGTTTTTTTGTTACTTTTTATTATTATTTTACGTTAAGTAATAAGATAATATTTATTTTACGTCAAGTTCGGAACAAAACATCAAATTAAGAAAATTTATGTTACTTTGACAAAATTTCCAGGAGCCTGTTTAGATACAACTACAATCATTAATCATGTTATTGTATTAAATTTAAATTAAATTGCTTAACCCAACTTCTTCCTTCCCAACTATAAAGAGATAAATTACAGGCATCAGATAGAGGAGAGGTTTGGAGATAATTGAAGCAGTAGTACGAGTCTTAAAAGCTTAGATTAAAATGCTCAAAGGTGTTATCAAAAGATTGCAACTCGGGCCTAGGGCTTGCAAACAGCCTTACTTTGAAATGAAAAAATCACAATAACTTCTTTAATAAATTATTATTAAAGATAACTGTTAAAGCTACATTTTTACTACATTGAATTGGTTATACTAAAATACTATTGAATGTAGGGAATTTGTAATTTTTTAATTTAAATAATAAATATATCCACTACGGTAAATACATAAATATTTATTAAGATGTAAAATTTACGTCACGAATATGAAAGAAGACAATATATATATTGACTCTTCCACGCATACGGTGCCTTTGTTATTCATATATCCTTGTAATCACACACATAGTAATACATAAACACTTCTGAAAATAAAGATTCTGGAACAAAAACACGTTATTCATCTCAACCCGACTGATTAAAATTTAAATATAAAGAATCACCTCGCTTATAATAGCACCATAAAAGTTTCCTGTTGCCCTCCTGAAATAACATCCATTAGGAATTTTGCAAACATTATGAATATTGTACTCAGATAACTCTAACTCGACGTAATTTAAAACGCCTTTGTTATATTCTAATTCGCAATTCACACGATAGAGAATATAAGATTCATAATTTTTCTTGCAGAATTACTATTTTGTAGCTTAGTAGATATACTACATAATTATATAATTTAGAAGCGATATTGAATTCTATCGAAACACATAAGTCTGAATCTATTAGGGAATTGTTATCTTAAGAAAAAACGGCTTTATATTAAGATATATCACAACTAATACATAAGTGTCGTCTCTATGGGGACGGTAAGCGACATTGAAGTGACATTATCTCTAATTTCTAACTTATAATGTGGAACTCTACAGTTATTCTACGTTATATTGTAATGTTTGTATTACTTTTCAACAATTTCCAACTTGTAACTGTAAACGCGACGGTTGTGGGTTCGATTCTCAGGGGAATAAATTATTATTTAATAATATTTATTATATTTATAACATATTTGGCGTTGCATCCCGCCACTCAACACGCAATGCGTCAAAGATTCGGTGAAAAGTGAACGGCGTGTAACACCAGGTTCCCTCTGCCTACCCTGTTATATGCGGGATACAGCGTGAAGCGAAAATAACGTCTTTAAATTTTGGTATTGTGATTATAATAAACCATTTACCAGCTTTCCCCACTGCGGAGCAGTGTTCAATCAATGTCATGTAAAGTCCAATCCAACAGGCAAATTGGGATTAATAATAGCCAACAAAGAAAACCTTCTACGTTTATTCTGTTGATTAGTAAGACAAATTGAGCAGGAAATATTGAGAAAACTTTTGTGAATTACTGAATATTACTACATTAGATCATACGAACACCAGTATGTCTAAATAATTCGATTAGTAAGCTTTAAGTATTTTCCTATTTTAAGCAATTTCGGTTCTTGGTTTTTCGCCCCTAAATGACACATTACGCGTTGGCTGAAGGCATTGATAAAAAAATACCGATTAAGTGGAACTCTCTCACCGAAAAATGAGCTCACCACTCGAAAAGAAAACAAATAATTTAACAAATTTTAAAGTATTTGAACTACCTTTCTAACTATTAAATCTTATTCTTAGTTATACTCGGAAGTAGGTATAAAAAAAATATGAAAGTTACATAATAAATATTTTGCAGTTTTAGATGTAAGAAAAATTGTAAAATAATTTGAAAGTAAGAAAATATATTTAATGTCGCCATACAATATGAAATAGTCGTTTTTCTAAGCAAACATGATTTTTTATCACAGAAATGTGCGCTTTCCATTTATTTGTCATGAATTGATGAAATAGGGGCTTCCATTGCAATTTCTAAGAAAAATATATTCATAAATTCCAATAAAGATACCTTAGATAAAATTTCAATAGAGTAACTGAGCTGAGGTAAGGCAGAAAGAGTTATTGTTATCTTTCTTATGCGTTTAGTTTCCTTCATTCTGTAATATGTGTAAGAATATTTTATCTAATATTCGCTTAAAAATATATTTAAATAATAAAAGAGTATTTTCATTATTTTTCTTCTATTTTATACATCCTAAAGATTGCCTGTTATGAAATTCAAGGCAGCGCTGTAGTCTAACAAAATATAAGTAAGGAAAAATTTGAGGAAAATGGTGTAAAGTAAATGTGTGAGTATATTTATTTTCCCTATCTTCTAGATTATTGGTGATTTAACCAACACCCAATAATATGTTTTAAGTAAATGCCTAGTATATTGTGAACGTTTAAAACAAATACATTTTATTTTCATTCCTATTGTTAACCTTAAAAATATATAAGGTAATATTCGACAAACTGTTTAAGGTTTATACCGCATAAACGTATGCAGATTATACTACAAAATTTATAAATCGATCTTGAGATGCCGTTTCTATTCATAGGTATGTAATTCATGAATGAAAATGGCATGTCAAGATAGAGACAGTTCAGAGCGGTTTATAAATAAGGGACAACACAGCATCCTTCTTTTTCCGTGTCAATTAGAGACACTGAACACTCAGTAGCAGAACTTAACGCCGCGTTTTGTTTTGCTAGAGCGGGAAAATAGAAATATTTCATTTATCCAAGTGGGCGGTCGAACTTACAACCATCGCGTATCAAATTTAGAATCCGCACATCTAAATTTTTTCTTGTCATTATATAAGCTTATTTCAAAAATTTATATTAGAAGTTTTTTCTCGTCTTATTCACTACACTTTAATTTACATAAAAGTCTTAATATAAAATTTTCGCTCCCTCAGAGAGTATATTCGTAAAGTGCTTCAAACGTGCCTTTATAAACTCGACGTAAATGATTAAAGTGAATCTTGTTTCCATAAAATTAGTGTAGTGTTCCCACTCAGCAGATACGTATAAAAGGAATGCAATGTATGAAAAGAAGTACTTGCACACGTTTGCGACATGGAGGGAAGCTAGCTCTATGGATATGTGTGTGTTTATTTGATACAAAGATAAACTAGGGAACATCCGTTTATATATACATACATTTTTGCATTTTCGACTTTATACTTAAGTAATATGAGACGGGATCGTAGTACGTGGCCTTTATGCAAACCTAACGACCGCTCTGTAGCTTTACCGGATGTTCTGAATTATGTGATTATTATACAGTGCAAGCATTCGCCTTAGGAGCTAGAGCGAGTTCTATTAACTTGCTCGATTAAACTAAAATCTGCAATCAGCTGACGAGGTCATAAAATCACATTGTTATTATTCAATACGTCGCCTTTAATCGTTAGTATTTAAGCTTTATATAATAGTGGATGTTTTGGGGTAGTAATTATGTTTTAATTATTTTTATTTCTCTGCCCTAGTTAGACGAAATTTGATATTGGGTTCGATTATCGAAATTGGGTGGAGAGTAGGGAAAAGTGCTAACTCTGTTAACTTATAGAGGTATGGGAAGCTGAAAAATAAACCAATATCGCGAGTAAAGCTATTAGGGTATTACTTAAACGTTACCACATAATGTAAATATTTACAGAAAGCTGGTGAATCAATTACTGAATTAGTTTTTCACGAGACGTCTCTGATCTAATTTCTTTTGCCTTACTTTTTATGAAACTGTAAGAAGATTAATCTCCCCTCGCGGCTATTAGGCTTTTTATCTCCTTACCGTTTTTTATCTAGATAGCTATATAAAAGGAATTTTATCATTCATTTTTAGAATAGAGTATTAGGTGTAAAAAACTCTCGTTACACTAAGACATTTCTCCAGAGATATTAAATAGGAAAGCTATGCATCTGACGGTAGATTATAATAACGTGTTAGTTAATCAAAATTGTATTGAATTTATTTTTACTTTGAAATCACTTATTCTGTGGCCTTTCATAAGCTATAAAGAACGATTTGAAAATATACAGTTAATATTTAAAATTTAATAATTAGCATTATAAGTCCGTTATATCTTAAATAGTTAACTAAAAAGACTAACCTGATTTCGACACGCGGTACCGCAGACCACGCCCACTTTTGGGATGACATCGATTATATGTTCCGAATTCACCATAATTATTATTGACTCGACTATAGTCCGCTAAATGTCGGTTTCCATCCAAATGGTTGGGCAGAGACCTGTTCCAACCCATAACATCGCCGACAACTGATCCGCACACCGAAGACTCTGTCTGACTTTTAGTTTCTCCATTGCAGAGATCGCCGCTGGAACGTGCTCGTCGGCCTTTGAGGCCCTTTGCGGAATGCTGGCTTATGTTTGAGCCCATCGCGAGGCGGGACCTCAGGAGGGTCCCGCCGCCCTCATTGCACCAATGTTCTTGTAATTCGCCTTCGTTTTCAGTGCAAGCGTCGTGATCTGTAAATAAGGATATAACGTTATTTATTTGTGAAATAATAGTCATTGAGGCTGTAGTGACGCAGGGGCACAAGTGTGTGACTGTTAAATGACGGTTGTGGATATGATCCCTTTTCTAGAGAATTAATTATTATTTATTAATATTTTTATTTCTTCGCTCTGGCACCATGGCACAAAACTTGAGTTAGGTTCCGTAACTCAACGCCGGGTAACAGATCGTCTTTAACATTGATATCCCTCTGCTGCGCCTACCCTGCCCACCCTGCAGTATGCGGGATGCAGCGTGAGATTGATTCTAAGTATTTGTAGAAATTCGAACTAACTAAATAACAATGTTGCAAAACTTTCAGATACCACGTTCCTGATAGCTTCCAATATCTTCGATTTAGTAAACAGTACTTTGGTATTCAGTTCGCATACTATTGCAAACTATGCTTATCAAGGAATCTTTTAGCTCAAAATTCAAAATTTACTAGTTGTCTTCCGCGAGTTGTTGTTCAAGGGGATTTAGGGATGATTTATTCGTATGTATTTTATTCGTATAGGTACTGAATCTAAAGTATTGCTCTGATTATTAATTATATAATACAATACATGTATATATGTATAATATTTGGATTTATAGGTTTAAATTGAACGCATCATCATTCTATTTCACTTAACAATAACAGAAATAATAACTTCTATAACAAAGATTATCGACGTCGAATTAGCTCCGTCACAATTCACAGCACAATCAGTAAGAAATTGTCTGAGTAACGATTAAAAGTCACTGGAATGCGACCTAATTTGGAGCACAATGAAATCTCGGAAGACAATTAAAAATTCACGCAAACGACGTTTCTTCAATGTAGCAGGAATTATAAGTGAAACGATAATAATAAAATAAAGGAAAGAATTTATTATTGTGTACAAATTACAAAGAAAATCATACAAAATGTTGTCAAATTATCAAGTACGATTTATTACTTAACAAAAATTAAGACATAATCGTTATTATATTATTTATCTGTTACAAAAAGTTAATTATATAATTTATTAAAAGATTATTATAAGATTATTATTTAAGTGCATTAATTTTTTACCTTAAGTAATGAAAAATTACGTCGATCTGTTTTTCACTGACAACGCACTTGTTAGGCAAACAAGAGCAAAGAAACAAGGGAATATTATAACTTATAACTGAGATATAAGAAACTACCAGATTTGTCTGCGTATAAAAAACATATTTTCGACGACTAAATATATTTCAGTGGTTGTTCCACCCTCTTTTATGTCACACCTATCTCTTTGCAGGGTATATAATGATGAATTAGAATGTTAAGTATGATGAGCAAAGTTAATCTAAGAAATTTAGAATTAAATTTAAACTAAGAAATATTAATTAAAATTATCTAAGAATATTTCGACTACCGCAATTCGTTTGCAATTCTTTTGGTACCTACATTTTACAACAATACTAGCATTTTTAATCTGTAAACTATATGTCAAGTTCGTAAAAATAAGCTTTTGTGCAAGCACACAATCTCGTAGATAGCCTCATATTGACTCAGCATAATGCAGACGCGAGGCGCTTTGTTCCCCATTCACTTAAAGACTAGGCTAAGAAAACAATTTCTTTGTTATAACTACCAAGAGAATATACCAGCAAGCAGTATACGCACAATTGAAATAATATTATAATATAAGTTTTTTAAGTTAAGAATGTTCATATGTGACGTTCTAAGCGAATCGTGAAGATTTGTTGTTGATTTATTACTTGTTTTTTTTTATAAAAGTATAAAAAAGCTCGGCGTTGAGTTTCGCCTCAACGAGCAATGCCTGTAGAAATCTGCAGAAGGTGGGGCGCGGAGTTTCTTAACACTAAACCTTGCTACATTTGGGATAAAGCGCGAGGCTGAAAAAAATATATATAAATTGCTACAGTTTTAATAATTATTAATGAAATTTTGAATCTCTTTTTAACGTTGTACTTTTACGCAAAACATTCACCCTCGATACACTTCTAAGCAATTCAAGCTGAGGAATCAAGTTTCAATTAAGATGAAAAGTTTAACAGCGTAAGGGTTGAAAGCATTCCAAGAAATCCATTGCTTCGAGTCGATTCACTTAGAATTACTTTGGTTCGACTAATTCTATTCCACTGAAAGTAGAGCTATATTAAGCAGTGAATTTTTATAAAGCTTACATATGAATTAATGTAAAATACGTTAATGATTGTCACCCATCCACATCAATTGGTTGGCTATAGACATAAAGATAAGTCCACATTTGAGCACAAACTATTTTTCAACTACTACTAATTTTCTTATATATTTTAGTACAATAACTAATATTATATTACAATTTGAGGCCGTCGAGGCGCACTGTAGTCGCAGTGTAAACGCGGCGTTTGTGGGTTCGATTCCCACTCGAGGGAATGAAGGGAATAAACATTTTGGTAACGAGGTGAAGCTCGGCTTTGAGTTTCGCTACTCAAGACATTAAATATAAAATTTAATATATTATTGACTGTCATAATAACAATTTTAAACTATAACAGTTTAAAATTGTTAAAAAGTTCGATCTAAAAGTCGGTCTATTATTATCTTATAGCTACAGTCGGTTAAATACATATAGGGATATTCTGATATACACAATTAATTTAATATGTATATTCACAGAGCTTGCAGTGTGGTTCAAATAGGATTAGGCTTTATTAACCGCGAGGCGTGATCAATTGAAATAGATTAAGGTAAAAAGACTGGTATTTTGTATAGTCTACTGAGTTTTTAATATCGTCACCTATACCAAAATTATAGAGTTTACTTCACCCTAATCTAATTATTAATAGTGAAGTTTTAAAATTAATTTCACTAAATTTTACTAACTTACCGAGGCTTGTTATATGCTTATAAGTTTTATTTAGAAAATTCGGAAATAAGCGTGTAAAGACCGATAAACAAACATTTTAAAAATCAAAGTAATATAAGTATAATCAGTGAACAGACAATTATATATACTGTATTATTAAATATTACACCAAAAATTTTTAATTTATTTTAAAATGTCTTTAATAAGATAAATACAACAATAGAAAGATAATAAATAGTAAATCACGAAGAGTTGTCTACAAAATAAAGTGAGACACATATTGTGTGGAAACGACTCTACGTCAGTTTAATTAAGACCTATTGTCTCTCTCCATTCTTTGATTTCGATTTATGTTGGGAATTGCGAATTGTATTGCTTAAATTCTTACAATTTTTAGTTTTTTAAATCCGTCTCTCGTTATCTTATTTATAAAAACGCCTCGTTTATTCTATTTTTTACTACAATTCAAGTATTACTACATCATAGAATTCTTTCTATATTTTGAAGCGCTATAGATATATTTGAACGTGCGTACTGGCGCGTATTAGTCACGATTATTTATAGACGGGAATTATTTATAAAATACTTAAGAACTTCCCACTTGCGAACTGTTGATAAAAAATAGTTGTTGGAAATAGATGTTTGATATAAGTGTAAAATAATAATATTTTATTATATTCAATATTTATATATGTACTTTTTTGTTATTTTTTAATTTATATGTTGTGGCTTGAAAAGAGCAACCAATAATAATGATTCTTTATGTGAGGCTCGACACAGAGGCAAGCACGATCGCAGGTTAAGACTTAACAAGCACCCATTTTTACTATATTATTATTATTCCCTCAAGAGATTTAAAGCCAAAAATAAAGAAAATCCAGTACTGTGACGTTTATTATATTAATATTACGATATTGTTGGAAACTTATGTAAGTACCTAATTAATTAAAATATAGAATTTATTTAAACATATTT
>HE670349.1:51359-75049 GCA_000313835.2 Heliconius melpomene melpomene | reverse complement strand
CCGACAACTGATCCGCACACCGAAGACTCTGTCTGACTTTTAGTTTCTCCATTGCAGAGATCGCCGCTGGAACGTGCTCGTCGGCCTTTGAGGCCCTTTGCGGAATGCTGGCTTATGTTTGAGCCCATCGCGAGGCGGGACCTCAGGAGGGTCCCGCCGCCCTCATTGCGCCAAAGTTCTTGTAATTCGCTTTCGTTTTCAGTGCAAGCGTCGTGATCTGTAAATAAGGATATAACGTTATTTATCACGTAAAAAGCATAAGGACCCCCGAAGGACATGTATGAAAAGGTTGATGACAGTGGACGAGGCGAAAGAGGCATGTAGAGACCGTAGCGTTTGACGCTCCGTTTTCTCTGACTATCCCGCTAGACCCCTAGCGGGATAGTCAGAGAAAACGGAAAATGGAAAAGCGTGAAGTTAAGTTAAGTTATTTATTTCTTAAATAATAGACATTGAGGCTGTAGGGTGTGACTGTAAAATGACTGTTGTGGGTTTGATCCCTACTCGATAGAATTATTATTTATTAATATTTTTATTTCTTCACTTTGGCACCAAGGCACAAAACTTGAGTTAGGTACTTCCGTAACTCAACGCCGGGTAACAGAGCTTCTTTAACACTAATATCCCTCTGCTGCGCCTATCCTGCGTATGTAGTATGCGGGATGCAGAGTGAAGTTGATTTTTGATTTAATAAATATTATGTTTTCTAAATATTTGTAGAGATTCGAACTAACTAAATAGCAATGTTGCAAAACTTTCAGATACCACGTTCCTGATAGCTTCCAATATCTTCGATTTAGTAAACAGTACTTTGGTATTCAGATCGCATACTATTGCAAACTATGCTTATCAAGGAATCTTTTAGCTCAAAATTCAAAACTTACTAGTTGTCTTCCGCGAGTTGTTGTTTAAGGAGAGTTAGAGATGATTTATTCGTATGTGGATAGGTACTGAATCTAAAGTATTGCTCTGATTATTAATTATATAATACAATACATGTATATATGTATAATATTTGGATTTGTAGGTTTGAATTGAACACATCATCATTCTATTTCACTTAACAATAACAGAAATAATAACTTCTATAACAAAGATTATCGACGTCGAATTAGCTCCGTCACAATTCACAGCACAATCAGTAAGAAATTGTCTGAGTAACGATTAAGAGTCACTGGAATGCGGCCTAATTTGGCGGCCTTTGCGGCACAATGAAATCTCGGAAGACAATTAAAAATTCACGCAAACGACGTTTCTTTAATGTAGCAGGAATTATAAGTGAAACGATAATAATAAAATAAAGAAAAGAACTTATTTTTATGTACAAATTAGATAAAAAATCATACAAAATGTTGTCAAATTATCAAGTACGATTTATTACTTAACTAATATTAAGACATAATCGTTATTATATTATTTATCTGTTACAAAAAGTTAATTATATAATTTATTAAAAGCTATTATTATTTAAGTGCATTTATTTTTTACCTTAAGTAATGAAAAATTACGTCGATCTCTGCTTTTCACCGACATCGCACTTGTTAGGCAAAGAAGAGCAAAGAAACAAGAGTATTTTAAATATTAACAAGAAAGATTCACGTTAACATGTTAGACTTATTATAACTGAGATATAACAAACTACCAGATTTGTCTGCGTATAAAAAACATATTTTCGGCGACTAAATATATTTCAGTGGTTGTTCCACCCTCTTTTATGTCACACCTATATCTTTGTAGGGGATATAATGATTATGAATTAGAATATTAAGTATAATGAGTTAATCTAAGAAATATTAATTAAAATTATCTAAGAAGATTTCGACTACCGCATTCTAAAAAACAATTTATTTTCTAATTAACGATACATTTTATTTATACAATTCTTTTGGTACCTACAATTTACAACAGTACTAGCATTTTTAATCTGTAAACTATATGTCAAGTTCGTAAAAATAAGCTTTTGTGCAAGCACACAGTCTCGTAGATAGCCTCATATTGACTCAGCATAATGCAGACGCTAGGCGCTTTGTTCCCCATTCACTTAAAGACTAGGCTAAGAAAACAATTTCTTTGTTATAACTACCAAGAGAATATACCAGCAGTATATGCAAAATTGAACTTAAATTAATCAAAGTATGGCGTTGAACTTATATAATATTGTTTTTTTAAGTTAAGAATGTTCATATGTGACGATCTAAGCGAATTTTGAAAATTGGTCTTACGATATTTGTTTATCGTGGAGAATTGTTGTTGATTTATTACTTGTTTTTTTTTATAGTTTAAAAAAGCGCGCAATGCTTGTAGAAATCTGCGGAAGGTGGGGAGCGGAGTTTCTTATCACTAAACCTTGCTACATTTGGGATACAGCGCAAAGCTGAAAAAAATATATAAAGTGACTATATCTATATATATACCATTGCTACCGTTTCAATAATTATTAATGAAATTTCGAATCTCTTGTTAACGCTGTACTTTTACGGAAAACATTCGCCCTCGATACAATTCTAAGCAATTCAAGCTGAGGAATCAAGTTTCAATTAAGATGAGAAGTTTAACAGCGTAAGGGTTGAAAGCATTCCAAGAAATCCATTGCTTCGAGTCGATTCACTTAGAATTACTTTGGTTCGACTAATTCTATTCCACTGAAAGTAGAGCTATATTAGGCAGTGAATTTTTATAAAGCTCACATGTATGAATTAATGTATAATACGTTAATGATTGTCACCAATCCACATCAATTGGTTGGCTATAGACATAAAGATAAGTCCACATTTGAGCACAAACTATTTTTCAAGTATTACTATTTTTTTATATATTTTAGTACAATAACCAATATTATATTACAATTTGAGGGCGTCGAAACGCACTGTCACAGGCGTGCGACGGTAAACGTGGTGTTTGTGGGTTCGATTCCCATTGGAGGGAATAAAATTTTGGTAACGAGGTGTAGCGCGGTGTTGAGTTTCGCTACTCAAGACATTAAATATGAAAACTTAATATATTATTGACTGTCACAATAACAATTTTAAACTGTTATAGTTCCATCTAAAAGTCGGTTTCGCAGAATGTCTATTATTATCTTATAGCTATAGTCGGTTAAATATTTATAGCGATATTCTGATATACACAATTAATTTAATATGTATATTCACAGAGCTTCCAGTGTGGTTCAAATAGGATTAGGCTTTATTAACCTCGAGGCGTGATCAATTGAAATAGATTAGGGTAAAAAGACTGGTATTTTGTATAGTCTACTGAGTTTTTAATATTGTCATCTATACCAAAATTATAGAGTTTACTTCACCCTAATCTAATTATTAATAATGAAGTTTTAAAATTAATTTCACTAAATTTTACTAACTTACCGAGGCTTGTTATATGCTTATAAGTTTTATTTAAAAAATTCGGAAATAAGCGTGTAAAGACCGATAAACAAACATTTTAAAAATCAAAGTAATTTAAGTATAATCAGCGAACAGACAATTATATAAATACAACAATAGAAAGATAATAAATAGTAAATCACGAAGAGTTGTCTACAAAATAAAGTGAGACACATATTGTGTGGAAACGACTCTACGTCAGTTTAATTAAGACCTATTGTCTCTCTCCATTCTTTGATTTCGATTTATGTTGGGAATTGCGAATTGTATTGCTTAAATTCTTACAATTTTTAGTTTTTTAAATCCGTCTCTCGTTATCTTATTTATAAAAACGCCTCGTTTATTCTATTTTTTACTACAATTCAAGTAGAAACATCATAGAATTCTTTCTATATTTTGAAGCGCTATAGATATATTTGAGCGTGCGTACTCGCGCGTATTAGTCACGATTATTTATAGACGGGAATTATTTATAAAATACTTAAGAACTTCCCACTTGCGAACTGTTGATAAAAAATAGTTGTTGGAAATAGATGTTTGATATAAGTGTAAAATAATAATATTTTATTATATTCAATATTTATATATGTACTTTTTTGTTATTTTTTAAATTTATATGTTGTGAGTTGAAGAGAGCAACCAATAATAATGATTCTTTATGTGAGGCTCGACACAGAGGCAAGCACGATCGCAGGTTAAGACTTAACAAGCACCCATTTTTACTATATTATTATTATTCCCTCAAGAGATTTAAAGCCAAAAATAAAGAAAATCCAGTACTGTGACGTTTATTATATTAATATTACGATATTGTTGGAAACTTATGTAAGTACCTAATTAATTTAAAATATAGAATTTATTTTAAACATATTTTAATTTATAAAAAAATACTTACAAAGTAGACAAAGGCACTAATTATGTAATTGCATCTAATAATGAAAGTAGAAACACAATACTAATTTCGATGCACAAAGGCTTATACGGGTCGCTAAGTTTTTACAAAATAAAAAGTTTTAACATAAAAATTATGAAGATAAAATAAAGCGGCTTTCGTATCTAAAGTGAAGATCACTTATCTTCATTTGAGTACAGCAAGCACGGCATTGCACTTTCAATAATAAATAGAGACAATATTACGTATGGGGTTCTCTCATTGTGATGATTATATATTATAATAATTTTTAGGCTTTTTAGCGTTGAAAATTAAAAGTAATATTTGTAGTAAAGGCAAGGTAAGCGTAAGTAAGCCTACTGATATGTCACTCGGTTTTCCCGTCCACTTTTCGACAAAAATCCATTTAATAAGTGGTAAAGATTAAAGTTGCCGCATTTTGTCTATTAAAAAATTGATAAGATCATGTGATAAGATTTCTTTTTTTTTTGTAAATATTAAAATTAAATATTTAAAAAAAACTTAAAATATAAACGTTCTCATAAGTAACACATTAAATCCAATGTAGTCATGCAATTTCTGAAAACATTAATAAATTCTTAATGTAAAGTAATTTAATCTTATATCCGAAAATAATCAACCATCTCCATGTGACTTAAATTTCCGAGAAAATTACGAAAATTAGAACACGCGCTTCGTAACCTAATTATACGATCATTCTCAAGACTTTTACAATTCCGACAATACTCATCGCATATGTACAGGTCCAACTGACAACATCCTTTTCTCGAAGTTGAAACTAGAAGAAATTTGTGATTTTTGATTTTGAGAACGATCTAAATATCACTTATATATGTATGTACGTTTGTTGTTACACATCCGACAGCTTTGGTAGTTACGCAGTGAATTGATATATGATACAAAATCAAATACAAATAATAATCAGCTTCACGCTGTATCCCGCATACAGCAGGATAGGCAGAGGGAACCTAGAGTTAAGACACTCCGCTGACTTTCCGCCGAATTCTGGAGTTATTTAAAGAAAAAAGTACCGACGAATTCATCTGTAAAAGCTCGGCATTCTGAATAACATATTCATGCTCTAAATCAGGGTTTCTTAAACTATGGGTCCCGAAACCAAAGGGGGTCGCGTAGCAAAATTATGGGGTCGCGAGAGATTTTAATGTCAAATATTTATATATAATAAATAAATTTTTATAATTTTTTGTGCAATTTTTAATTTTAGATTTTTGTATGTTTCAAAACGAATTCTAAAACTATATATTTTCATATGTATATGTATATTGTTACCTAATAAATAAATCATCAAAAAATATGAATTTATTTTTCTTTTATATTTGTATGGGGGGTCGTTAAGAAACTCGCAATCATAAATGGGGTCGTGAATGACAAAAGTTTAAGAAGCCCTGCTCTCAAAGATAGCTGCTATGTACTGACAAACTGACATAGTAAAAATATTGGAACTTGTACGATTGAATTTTTTTTTAAATATAATATATTTATACTACAAGAGATACTAAAATATAATCATAAATAAATATTGTAAAAAATATATACGAGAATTATATAATGTATATTTAATGCAAAGGGTACACGTATTAGATAAAAGACTAAATCATATTGATTACGATAGTCTCTGAAATCTTCATTAATGATAATAACTAGAGAATCAATTACGTATATGCCACTTTTTAAACAAATGTGTATATATTGTCAAATCCATGGCAGTGTGTTTAATGTTTTATTTATAGATTTAATATACTTTATAAGAATTATTAATGAAAAATATTAGCGTTCTGCACTTCTTCTTCATATCAACTATATGTGTGCCAAATTTCATACTCTTTCGTCCGCCCAATTTTCATAAAAAGGGGTTCAAAGTTTTTGCCTCACGTATTAATATATACATAGTAATTAAATTTCATTCAAGTATAACATGTCATTATATTTAACGATTCGCAATATTAATCAGCATCTGCAACGTAGCAGTTGACACGGCGATAACTAATGAATGCTTCTAGTCACCTTAAATACGATACTCGCTAGCGTATATATAGAATTATTTGTAATTGAGATGTAATATAACGCCATTAGAGCACAAAGTTTTTTTTAAACGAGGATAGTCGGTACAAGTGAGTTGTGTTGTGAAAAATAGCGTATTTACACTTTGAATATTATAATTATTTATAGAAAAAAGTTCTATTACTTCAATTGAAAGTAATCTACGATATTAAACAAATATCATAATCTTTGGTAGCTATTTACTTTACTGAAGTGCTTATCATACCAACACACGCGATGCAAATCGATAAGGCAACACTTACATAAAACCTATTTGCGAATTGTATACACTTGACTATAACTAGAGTTTCAGGCTAAATAGATAATACTTGCCTTTGTTTGTATATTGCGTACATTTTTTTTATATAAAAGAAGGTAAATCTATGATAATATAAGATAATCTTATGTTTGGGTATCTATAATATGTAAGTTATATATTTATAAGTTTCTATCTTAAATAATAAACCGAATAATTAATAGTAGCCGCCCAGTTACATTTAGTCATGAATTGGAGCGCCATTCATCCAAACTTAATTATGACGGGTCCCCAATCTTTCTTTGACTCGTCTAATTTTAGTATTAATTGTGACTTATCCGAGATACAAACTTAAATATATACCAAGTAGCATTTAAAATAAGATTATCCTATATCTTATAAAACAAAGTCGCTTTTCGTGTCTGTCTGTTGTTTCTAACTCTTCTTCTTCTAAACCACCCAACGGATTTTATTGCGGTTTTCACCATTAGGTCGAGTATTTTTCGTAGAAGGTTTATATATAGTTTATTATTTGTACATTCTTATGTAAATTAACATAAATACGAAAAATATGAATAAAGTCCTACCCGCTGAGACACTTTCGCGCATGCGCTGCTTTAATGGTAAGTACTACATGAAAAAAATGTACTGGAGTATTGTTCCTCTCAATGACATCTACAAAAAAGTCCGCGAGAGCATATTTTTATCTTTTAAGGATAACGTGTAGTGATCATATTTCTGTCTAAAAATAATAATTTCAATATATTTTTTATTGTGAGGGATATTTTTCCATAATGGTATTAATCCTTATCCTTTAAAATACTTTATTAATTTTCTACGTTAAACGAAGATAAAATTTGCGTTTTTACACAATTTCGAAATTGCGAATAGTTTAAGAGAAAAACGCATTTAATTGTTGACACATCACGTCGTTGACACTTCAGCAGTATCGACTCAAGTTTTACTTATCCCTTATTCTCAGCATATAAATAAGTATATTAGTTACGTTGGCCATTTAATGTAGATCAAAACTGTCTTTACTGTTTTTCATTTTAATAAGTACTTTAGAAGTTGTTACAATATCAAAAAATCCTTGCTGCGAAACGGCTCGCCACTCGCCATGCGTCCGCCGCGCCCGCCTGCCTTACACGCATCGGTGGTTCAGTGGTAGAATGCTCGCCTGCCACGCGGGCGGCCCGTGTTTGATTCCCGGCCGATGCATTCTATTTAATTTTCCTCACAGGCAGCCACGTAGTGCTTGCTTTTCATCAGGGACAGAATACCCTCTTCAGCATTAACCACAAGCAAAAAATTAGAGTTGAATGTATTATTTCAGCGCGATATATTTTTTGTAGTAGTTATTAGTAGGTAGGCTTTTGTTTATAATTTCTTCCGTTTAAAAATAGTCATTTAACTATCTAAAAATAGTCATTTAAATATATTTTAATAAGTACTTGAAAAGATTAGTAGCACAGATTTAAAATTACGGTACCTACTAAAAAATCCTTGCTGTGTAAAACAATTGGAAAATCCTTATTGAAACTACGAAAATACTTGTTGCATTAGGGTTTAATTAATTTTCACATTATATTAAGTGCTTTGCAAACATACATTATATGAATAATCCAGTAGTAAAAGCGGGCGAAGCCGCAAGGGGGTCGCTAGTGTTTATATAAAATAATATTTAATCATATTGGAATTGAACGAATAGCGTGGCAGTTTATGTTTCATCGTAAGTCAAAATATTCATATGAATAAGCTTTATAATAAGACTCCTGGGTTCTATATCCAATTTTTTTTTAAGTTAAAGTTTTACTATAAAACTAAAATTATTATAGCATGTACATTATAAATATTGTAGCTATCTCATTGTATTTTATTATGATTTTATTGTGCCAACCTTATGATATAATGTTAGCTATTTGATTTTGCTTTCGATAAACATTTATAGTAGATGCTAAGTTCTTTTCTGGTTCTATTTAAATAAAACCGCAGAAGACACGGCACTCGGAGTCATTCTCTTGGAGACAGTAGTCTAAGGAAGCTTTGTTTTGAAGTATTATAGATGTATACAATATATTCTAAATGTGTGCATCTAAATGGAAAATATAATTGCAAAAGTTTCAATTTTTCGCCTAACAATAATTAATAAAATCTATGTTCAAAATTCCTACAATATTGAATCATTATTTAGGCAAAAATCTCACGAATATAAGAAGAGTATAGGTTAGTATACTCTGGAGTAAACCTCTTACTATATCGAGAAGGGACTAAGCTGGTGCGCAACGTGTCTCACACCGCTAGGTATTTATAGCAACGGAATGCGTCGCCCACCAACTATAACATCACTGTCAAGTTCATTATAAATTTATATTGTTACACACGATTATAGCTCTTGAAATTTTAATAAAAAACGACGATATTACAATGCGCGAGTTATATATTTCTCGAGCTTATATATTTAAATTGACATATTTCTTAGGCATAAGTTCAAAATAAAATATATAATACACATTTTGTAAAATGGTTAAACTATTGGACTATTTAAATATTTTTTTTTATACAGTCTACTAAAATAATAATTTAATATTTTTAATTTTGTGTGATGGTTAAGCAGTGTTTATTAACTTCGTTAGTCAATGTAATGACTTCGAGGATACGTATATATAATTAGTTGTGAAGTTTTGTCACATTATTCATCATGGGTTCTGAATCATCATCATCAGCCTGTCCTCGTCTACTGCTGGACATAGGTCACTCCAATGGCATGCCACTGAGCTCGATCTTGAGCTTTATTTTGAAGACTGAATAAGATCGATCAATTAATAATTAATCGATAATAATTATTAATATTCAAATTCATTTGCTTATTACTACAGAAATAAAACTAAATATATTTTAATAGAAAATAAAAAGCTGCCTCTGTAAACTTACATACGTATAAGAATGACAAAAAATATACACAAAAACTTCAGTTATTTATGTACGAGTACGTACTCCTTCACATTAATTATTATCTATTAAAATTGTAAAATAAATGTAGCGTAGAGTATCTTAATTACGGGAGCGCATCGCTCATCTACTTTATTAGTGCCAGCGCAAATGATCAATTGATGTTTACGTAACGATCGTTGATACACTTCTAATTAAGTATCACAATTAATCATTTTTTACATTACAACTATAACTTACATTCTTATTAGAAAAATCTTCGTTTACTATGTAAGAAAAAAAAATAATAAAATAAAGTTCCATTTCACGTTCCACGGAACCTAATAAACCGTAATACTATCGAGCTTTGTTAGTAAATAAAAATATATTTTTTAATATTGAAACATCTATTATTGGCATAATGAATATTAAATAGTAAACTAAAACGACTTTAATTAATGAACCCTTAAACAAATGTGTTTATAATCAATGACTACAATCTGTTGGGAGTATCGCTTTAATTATAATATTTTAATTAAATATTAGTTTAACTAATTATATGGCAGTAAAGTATACGATAATTATTAATGTAGTTATGTTTTTATATAATAAACCATGATTTTTGAGAAAGAAAAAAAATTATAGATAAATTAATCAACAATTAGTTTAAAAAGCGTTTACTACTGTATCATCTAAAATGATTTTGTAAGTCTAATTTTTGTACAAAAACGTAATTATTACTATAGTTAAAAACAAATATATTTACACTGCACTACAAGTCAGTCTACAGTCAGTAAATATACCTGTATCTAGTACTGTTTGTATTTGAATCACCTGTGCCAGGAGTGGTGTGGCACCAATAAGAGTGGTACAACCTGATACAGAATTCAATAGATATTTATTTTTACTTTTTCATATTCCATTTTAAAACACATAGTCTGGCTTAATAAAACAAGTAAGAAGAAAAATAATTTCCTACAACGGGGTAGAATAAATTTCATTGAAGAAAGATTTTTTTTTTGCATATAATGATTATTTTTATTAGTTCATTTTAACAAAACGTATTTAAAATGTACACACATTTTAAATGTTTAATATTTACTGGATAACTGTGTGTATTTTTTTATGTACATTTTTGACAAATCCTATATCTTATAAAACAAAGTCGCTTTTCGTGTCTGTCTGAACTTTCTAACTCTTCTTCTTTAAACCACCCAACGGATTTTTATGCGATTTTCACCATTAGGTCGAGTATTTCTCAGGAAAGGTTTATATATAGTTTATTATTTGTACATTCTTATGTAAATTAACATAAATACGATAAATGTGTCTAAAGTCCTACCCATTGAGACACTTTCACGCATGCGCTGCTTTAATGGTAAGTACTACATGAAAATAATGTACTGGAGTATTGTTCCTCTTAATAAGATCTACAGAAAAGTCCGCGAGAGCATATTTTTATCTTTTAAGGATAACGTGTAGTGATCATATTTCTGTCTAAAAATAGTAATTTCAATATATTTTTTATTGTGAGGGATATTTTTCCATAATGGTATTAATCCTTATCCTTTAAAATACTTTATTAATTTTCTACGTTAAACGAAGATAAAATTTGCTTTTTACACTATTTCGAAATTGCGAATAGTTTTAGAGAAAAACGCATTTAATTGTTGACACATTCCGCCGTTAACTCATCAGCTGTGCCGACTTAAGTTTTACTTATTCCTTACTCTCAGCATATAAATAAGTATATTAGTTACGTTGGCCATTTAATGTAGATCAAAACTGTCTTTTACTGTTTTTTCATTTTAATAAGTACTTTAGAAGTTGTTACAATATCAAAACATCCTTGCTGCGAAACGCGCCCCGCGACGTTTTGCTTATACAAGCGCGTCATGAGCAGTCATCGGTGGTTCCGTGGTAGAATGCTCGCCTGCCACGCGGGCGGCCCGGGTTCGATTCCCGGCCAATGCATTCTATTTAATTTTCCTCACAGGCAGCCACGTAGTGCTTGCTTTTCATCAGGGACAGAATACCCTCTTCAGCATTAACCACAAGCTCGAAATAAAAACCCCGCCCGCTATAGAGGCATAGCAACGAAGATTTAGATGCGTTTGCACGTATTGGATAATTGGAGTTGAATGTATTATTTCAGCGCGATATATTTGGTTTCATATTTTTTGGCTAGGCTTAGGCTTTTGTTTATAATTTCTTCCGTTTAAAAATAGTCATTTAACTATCTAAAAATAGTCATTTAAATATATTTTAATAAGTACTTGAAAAGATTAGTAGCACAGATTTAAAATTACGATACATACTAAAAAATCCTTGCTGTGTAAAACAATTGGAAAATCCTTATTGGAACTACGAAAATGCGGGTTGCATTAGAGTTTAATTAATTTTCACATTATCTTAAGTGCTTTGCAAACATACATTATATGAATAATCCAGAAGTAAAAGCGGGCGAAGCCGCAGGCGGGTCGCTAGTAAACAATAAAACACACTTAAATTAACTTTGCACTTAGCGCGGGAGATCTAAAATATTAAATTGCGACTTCTGATAAATGTATGCTAATATTAAAATGTTATATGTTAATGAACAAAAAGAAAGGTTGGACTTCTTATTTTTTTTTCTTTTTATATAAATAATATACCTAAGTACTTGCGTTTATTTACCTTCACTTATTCAAGTAGGTATATAATATAGATATGAAACGTTATTCTTAAAGCAATTTCAAAAATAGACTTTTCCTTTGTTAATTTAAACAATCACCTTCAATTTGGCAATATTCATATCAGCTAAATTTTTATATTGACTGCCGTCAGTGGTATTTTCAAGAAAATAAACAAAATTTGTGTCAACTACGCTTTTGTTTCACACTTTTAACACACTCGAGAGTCGGGGCAGTAATTAAAAAAAGACAACAAACACTGTCACGAGAGCATTCGTTTCTTATCAGTTTTTATGGGACCGCCCGGAAGGTAGGCTTAAAATGAAATGGACGTTATGGTCCGTTATAATGGGCCCCTGCGCCCATTTTTACCTGACCAAGCCTAATTGAAATAAGGTGCAGGATCTCAATATCGAATGTTTTAGTTGCGTTATATTAACTAACTTTCACTACTTTGGACTTATCTATAATGACTGATTTAAGAGCAATATCTATATACCTAATTATATATATAATAAAATTATAAGTGATCGCCGTCTGTACACAGAGGATATGTGAGAAAATCAATTACTGGAGACATTTTTCAAAATGGCCATGTTTTTTTCAAGTGAATGTAGATATTTATACGATACTAAACATTAACAAACCAATCTGAGCTGAACCGATTTTAGAGGGGGCTGCTAGTAATTTAATAAAATAATCAATATAGAAATATTACTGTGGTAATGTGGTTAGCTTTTTAAAACATAAAGACAAACAAATTTAACGAAAAACGTAAATTGCACTCATTTTAACAATTCTTCCGAATATTTTCGTGAAGCGTAATGTTTATGACTAACGCTACTAACAATATTTTATGAAAATGGATCAACGCCCTACAGAGTACAGAGAGTTGAGACATTTTTATTGGGCACAATTTATTCTAATTGTTTTCGCCCTAGTAAATATTGCCCGAATATAGGTTAGCACCAAATGCTTAAGAATAACAGTACTTAGTAATTGTATAACATGAAATATATAAATATTAATAAGCATAATTTTAAGCAGGTTATGAGAAACATATGATAGCAACTTTTAACATTTAATTTTGAATCAACATTGACATACAATATATTAATTTTATTTAGGTATCTGGATAAAAATATTAGTGATATAAGCATGTAACAAAAAAGTTCTATGAAAAGCCTTAAAAAATCTAGATATTGATGATAAACTTAGGTTTCAAATAGGGTAAGGTACCTTCCTATTAAATATTATATTTTCACTGTACATATCGTAAATAGAACATTCTTAAGAAATTACCAAAATTGCAAATTTTCGTAGGTATATAGATCGAAACGAAGTGTCGTACCCTATTACAGCCTTCTTTGATACATATCCAACAAAATATTTTTTTCAATTCGAACCAGTACTTACTGAGGGTAGCGTATAAATAAAGTTAGTAAAACTTTATCTACCCTATTTTAGAACTTTTTAAAATTGTTTTTCTTTCCTTTCTTAGAATGATTCCTAAAAAGTGTATAGGTACTTTTTGAAAATCCTTCATTTATATACGTTCTTTATAAAATCTTTCATATTTAAAGAATTTTATTATTAATATTTTGTCACGATAGACTAGGAGAGCGTACTTCAACATCTGACAGATTTAGTAAAAGGTCGGCTTAATTCACTTTAGGGATAAATTCTCAAGTGTCACGGAAAATGCTTCATTCATTTATTTCTCCAATAGAGATTACGCTCGTGACGTAAGTGGTTTACCACAATAGTGCAGAGGTTTGCCCCAAAGCATTGGATTATCAGAGTCCACTTCGATTTAGAGTATCGCAGCTTACAAAATAAATATGTTTTACAGGGTCATGTTGTTGACAATTAATTTCTTAGAGATCGTCTACTCTTAAACTGAACTTACCAGGACATGCAAATAAGTGTAATTATAATAACATGCAGTTTGTCATTTGTCACTCAGACGTCAAAGCCACAAAAATAATATCAGCAACATAAATAATACAGAAATAATACAATTTTTAATAGTCTTTGAAAAGGAAACGAGGTTGCCTCAAATCGACGTTGGAAGATTTTGATTTGTCTGTTCTTATAAGAATTGTAATGTTATTTCCTCCAGAATTCAATAAAATGCCAATATAAAATAAACTATATAAGAACTCACAGATAAATTTTAAAGGGATATGGTTTCGAATGGTCAGACTGCTAATAAAATAACAGACCAAGAGAGAATCATACTCGCTTACGAAAGTTTTTGTAGCAGCAAACAAAAGTATATATTGCTAAAATCATTGCAATATTCTCTCTTATCAAAAATCCTCCAAAACAGACTTGTATTTTAGGTAATTGTAGAGTAACATGTAGGCTACTTTTATTACGGTATTTATACGGGAAGGTAGTTCCTATTGAAACTACCAGACATTTCTCTATTGCATACGACCGTTGTACCTATAGCAGAATAAATAACTTTTAATTTTTTTTCCCCAAATACATTTAAATAAGGTAAAATAAAAAACCGTATTGTTAACAATTCTTAAAAGAATGCGAAACCGCGGCCGCGCCGGTAGTTTAACAATATCATATAACATATGATTTTTTTAAATGTTCAAAAAGAACAACTTTTATTTTGCATTTAAATAAAACAAAGCGGTCGACATTGACCTCAAAACGTGAGGTGTTCCCGGAGCAGCGATGGCTCTCTGGAGGCATCAATGTGAAGACTTGCTAGAATGCATAATAAGGCTTTCATAGAACCACGCTCACTTTCATAGTGACCCCTAATTCGTCAAGCTATCTCGTCGAGATGAAACTACCATTTTGATGCTTGATGAAATATTCCATTCAACGAGCCTATGTCGGAGACGATAATATTTAATATCATTTTACTTTTATTTATACAATACTTTCAGCCTCGACACCAGAGCGAAAAGGATAGAAATATTTTATTTTCTCGAATGGTAATCGAACCCACATCATGTCGCGGTTACAGTCACACTTGATGCACCCAGCGCCACGACTGGTCTCTAATAAAGTAAATGTTTTTTTGGGTTTAAAAAAAAAGAGAGAATAAGTCATCTTAAATAAAAAAATATAAGAAACTTTTTAGTTAATGATTTGTAACAATTATATCACATTAAAAAAAATCTTCAAGGACACAAGTGTCGTATAAAATAATTTTCGGCAGTCTTGGTAATTTGTAGATCAAATAGCTTGAGAATCTTCGATATCGAAAAAGAGCCTCAAAATTTCAATTTATACCGTCGGTCTTTAATTCTTTTTAGATTAAATATAAAACTATAAGCTTAGTAAAAAAAGTAAAAGAAAGTAAAAAATATTATGCAAAGCACAATAAAATTTACAAAAATTAATTTAATATTCAGCAATGGAAAGTTGAACGATGATTACCTAAAAAGCATTCATATCTAACATTACCTTCCTACTATTAGAAAGTTATGGGAAATTGTTATAAAATGTATGTTCGGATTAATGGCCAAAACACTATGAAATTATAATTACAATATAATAAAAAATGATTTTTGTTACTTTTTTCTTAAAGGGGTAGGTAGGGTAGAGGAACCTCGTGTTAAGGCACTTCATTCCCCACCTTCCTTCCAATTCTCGAGACATTACAGTACCGTTGAGTGACGGAACTGAACGCCGCTCTTTGCCCGAGTTTTAGTTAGACGCTATGCTGCGCCACGAAGGCCTAAGACGTAATTAATTCATTTAATTTCAGATCCTTCATTGAATCACATCGCTATCTTTGACATTACGATTTTAAAATTAGAACACATCCTTTCAAACAAATTACATAAGTATATATCGCGTAATGAAGAAGCATCATGGTTTCTTAGTGAAGTTTCACGACTGAAACAATATTGAAACGCTATCTTCAAATAAATAAATATTTATGACAGTATCATCTTTTTAAAGTATAATAAAGTTACGATTTAAAATTATGTATTCAATATTTCAAAAGTAAAATATTAAGAATAAGAATATAAATAATTCAGTGGCAGAGAATGTAAATCTAATGTATTACTAAATCTTACGATTTAATGTCTAATATAAGCTATAAATTAATTAATTACTCCTAATTATCATTTGAAATTTGGTAAAAGAAATGAAGGACCAAAGAACGTTAATTTTTTATTTCACACTTGTTCAAGGTGTTTTACGTTTCAAGTAAAATAACTACCTACGTGTCACTAAAAAAATAATTAAAGATTTACATTTTACCTTTTTTTCTTTTTTTCTTTTAACTTTTATTAATTAATGTATTTATAGAATGTATTCTATTTCTATTCAATTTTTTTTTCAAATTACTACTTACTATTAAGAAATATAAATATATACATATTACAATAAACAAGCATAACCAGAACATTGTGTAAAAAAATTAATGAAATCTATTTAAAATGTCAAAGTTCACTCACCAAAACAACCACCGCAATACAAAACGAAATCCGGTTCAAATCAAATTCAAAAGCAAACAATCGAAAATGCCACAGTCCACAATATGAATTCACATAATATAACGGTACGGAATGTCAGAACTCAAATAACATAAACACTATTGTAATATATCGTTCGAAGCGTCTTAAGAACTGGATTTTTACGTAATTATATAAAAGTTGTTTAGGAAAGTCAAAAATCCAAATCCTCCCGGTATACAATCCACGTGATAATACCGGTACGGCTGCTCAACCGGTCGACGTGCCTCGAGTGCTGTCAAACCGAGCAGCTGGTACGCGATCTCGGTCGCTCTGGCGGACAAACGCACAACTAACTTGAAACTTGAGCGCAAGGTAAAGTGTACTAAGTCATACTTCACAGAACTCAATGTTATATCGTTATTAACAGAAAAAAATGCTTCCGCTAACTTGTTTTATAGCTTACTAGCGGAAGCGCGCAGCTTCGCTTGCGTAATTAGGGGTGAATTCTAATAAACCACGAAACATGTGTTCAATGAAATATTTTTAAGAGTCTAAATTTCAAATTTTATAAAAATCGGTGGCGATTTAAAGATTTTTCCATACAAACTTTCAACCCCTTATTTGAACCCTTATGGGATGAATTCTAGAAAACCATGAAACACATGTTCAATTAAATATTTTTAAGAGTCTAAATATCAAATTTTATAAAAATTGGTGGCGATTTAAGAATTTTCCCATACAAATTTTCAACCCCTTATTTGCACCCTTAGGGGGTGAATTCTAGAAAACCATGAAACATGTGTTTAATTATATATAATATACGTATATAGTATACGTATACGTTTAAGAGTCTGAATTTCAAATTTTATAAAAATTGGTGACGATTTAAAAAAAACCTATACAAACTTTCAACCCCTTATTTGCACCCTTAGAAGGAGAATTCTAGAAAACGATGAAACACGTGTTCAATTAAATACTTTTAAGAGTCTGAATTTCAAATTTTATAAAAATCGGTGCCGATTTAATTTTTTTTCCATACAAACTTTGAACCCCTATTTCACCCCTTTAGGGTAAAAATTTTTCAAAATCCCTTCTTAGTGGATGTCCAGATTACGAAAGTAAACTTTTGTCCAAATTTAACATTTCTACCATCAGCGGTTACGGCTGTGCGTGCGTCTTACCTCAGTCAGTGAGGACAAGTCCTTTTATATATATAGATTCATCACTTTTTGTATCAAAATACATAAATAATAATTGCAAAATTCTATTTTTTGCTATGAAAAACAAGATATTGTGAACAAAATATATTTAATTATGAGTTCTTCAATTAAATGTATTATACATTTTTTATAATATATAAGTGAAAACAAAGCCTAAAGAAATATGTATACATGCCTTTGTCCAGGGGCGCTCCAAGTGAGCCGCGTCATGGCGTTGGCGGCGCGTCGGCGTTGGGGAGGGAGGATATTGACTTGCGGCGCCGTCACTGCGCATGTACTATACCATGTGTTTCTGTTTTCAAGCCGCTTAGCGCTCACAGCTAAGAAAATTATAACTATTTCTTTGTTTATATTGCCGCCGTGTGCAATTACCGTTTCGCAATCCTCGATAATGCTATCTGTACGGGCACAGCCGCAGTGGCGCACCGGACGTACGTAGCGACGACCCGCACGGCCTTGACCCTAAGCAAAAATTAGCCCGGCGTGCTTACGTTAGTTGCGATTGATGCTATAAATAAGTTACCCTGGCCTTTATAGATTGACCGTGTATCTATGGTTTGTCTATAAAATATTAGCTAGCTACTTATACGGTATATTTACACAGGTGCTTAAAATATATTTGAAAAACATCTAGGTAGGGATTCCTATAATATCTATGAATAATTGCTTACAAAATACAGAAAACTAATTACTTAAATATGTTCAAATTATTTTAATAATAATGGAAAATTGGGCAAGTTGCTATACCTAGCTTTAATACAAAAAGCACGTGCCCACTTTTGACTGTAACACTTTTGATTAAGAACTATTAATTTAAACTAAATAAAAAAACTGTAAGTATTGTAAGCAGGTACTTCAAAGAACAGCCGATAACCTAAATAATAAATTCTTAATTCTAGCTAGAGGTAGAGAAGAGGCATTTAAAACCCGATTTGACCTACATCGGCACATAAGTACCACCATTAATTTATTTCTAACTTTGTTTCATACTTGTATAATGTGACTACAGCTGAGCGTCTCAAGTGTTGGCCTGGAGCCAGTGAACGAAGATTTCTTAGATGTCACTTTTTTCGTCGGTTTTCTTCGCGAAAGGCAAAAAGGAACGGAAACCATTACATTGATTTATGAAACAAGAGCGAAGGCTTCGAATCTATACTTAAATATTAAGCTACATTCCTCTCCGGTTATAAATCGCATTGGATATTAATGATCTCATTGAAGCGTTTTATGTTTAGATACTTTTTCGCTTTCCGAATTCAGGCACCTATCTAGCTTTTTAGTAGGCAGAATTTGAAATAGTTACAAATCCCAATATTTAAGCTTGGCAATTGATTATCAATTACTATATATAGTAATTGATTGGTATTATAATGCCTGTTCGCGACTGCGCCTGCTTTGACTGTACAATTATTTATTGTATAATCTAAATTGCTCTCTTTTTTTAGTTCAGGTAGGGTAGGGTAGGGTAGGCAGAGTTAAGACACACTGCTTTCTACTTTTCGTCCAATTCTGGAGGCATTGCGTGTTGAGTGGCGGAAAATTATAAACTTAATTATATTTTGTTTTCTAAATTAAATATAATTAAGTTTATAATTTTACGTAAAAAAAAATAAAATGCATCTAGAACCTACTTTAGGTTTCATACGCATTTAAAATTAAAAATCTATATTTGTGCATTTAATTGCAAAAATAAACGTTTATCCATCGTCCTACGTCATTACTACCATAACTTTCTCGAAGTGTGAAATATTTACGAATAATTATTAAAATTAATACGATATAATTAACATAAATTAATAATTTTAAGAAACTGTCGCAAATAAAAAATAGGACTGTATTTAAACAGAACAATATGATTTGTGGAACTGAATAATTATATTGTTATAATTTAAAATTATTGTTTTTCTCCAATCAATTTAGGCAGCTCTGCGGGTAAATTTTAAAATAACAAGCCAGTTTCGATACGACGAAGTTGTCTCAATAACCACTAGAGGGCTAAACTTTAGCAAGCCTTTCACTTTGTTGTGATAGGATTATTTTACATAGATGGCGTCACAACATTAGATGAACGCAGCACCATCTACAAATATGGCGAGAATTCTTAATTTTGCCTATAGAGAGCTTTCAAAAATTAATTCGGTTTTATCCGATTTTAAGATTTAGTTCTTAAAAATAATAATATTATAAGCCTTACATCTAAATAAATAAATTTATATACATTATATACAATTATAAATATAATTATATACAATTATAAGAGGAAATTAATAAGGTCGATATTATATTATAATAGACATAAATAAATGTAGTATATATTTATATAGAGGTGTTATTCTTACTTTACGTAAATGATATAGCATTTTTGGACCTGACGGGACATCTTACTTTATATGCAGATGATACGTGTCTTTTTTATTTTGGAACCAACATTAATGATATTATGATACAAGCCCAAAAAGACTTAGATATACTAACTGAGTGGCTCAAATTTAACTTGCTGACAATAAACACCACAAAAACGTGCTATGTTATATTTCACCAGAAAAATAAAAAAGTTCCATCACATAATCCATTAGTAGTCAATAATGTAACTATAGTACAAAAGTCTCACGAAAAATACCTAGGCCTGTGGTTAGACAGTCATCTCACGTGGACTCACCAAATTAATCATATAAGTAAGAAACTTTCATCCCTCTTGGGCTCATTGAGAAGCGTCTCCCGATGCGTCCCTATAAAACTTAGATACAACATTTACAATTCCTTAGTAAAATCCTACCTAAGCTACTTAATTGAAATTTGGGGAACCGCATCGAAAATTAAATTACATGAATTACAAATTAAACAAAACAAATTAGTAAAAATGTTATTCCACTACCACCATCGTACTTCTACAAAAACAATTTACACTAAGTTAAGAATCATGAACATTAAGCAACTATACACGTACAACACATGCATCTTAATTAAAAAAATTATAAACCGTAACATCCATACAAATCTATCTTTTATTAAAAACTCACAAATATGTGATCGTAGTGCTCGCCGAGGCAGCTTACTTGTTATACCCAAGTTCCGGACTAAATTTGCCCAGAAAAATATTACATTTGACGGGGCCCTACTATATAACAAATTACCCCACGACATAAGAAATGCTAGCTCGCATAATATATTTAAATCTAAATTATGTAAACATATTCATACAAATTATTCGGAATATTTATAAATTTGTTATATATAATTTCTATCATAATGGCTTGCTGGTATTAACTCTTTATACTTTAAATACTTATTAAATCTAAATTATCTTAATATAATTTCATAAACTATCTTAAATACAAATATAAAATGTTACTATAAAAATATTATAAAATAACTCATTGTAACTACAACTTTATACTAAAATAACATTTCTACCCTCTAGTAATTAATATTATATAAATTTCTACCTTATTGTACTAAGTTAAATGAAGTAAGAAGAAGCAAGAATGAAGAATATTTTGCAAGTATTAAGACTGACTTTTTAAATTTGTAAACATTAATTACACAAATCTCATGTAAGTGACTGTAAAGTCTTTTTTGAGAAATAAATATCTTTAAACCTATATAGAGGTGTCCCTCGATAAATGGATAATCCTAAAACACTTAATAATAAAGTCCTAAGACCCCCTTATAGGGCGGTTTATATTAAAAAGAACAATAAAAAAATCACTAACTTAATATTATTTATCTTAATTTACTAAGACTCGTATTTTTTCTGTATAATTAGGGGTTTTATTAAACTATTTTGGGTCTTTGTATATCACAGTAAAGAATAAAAAGTGGGGTGGTAATTTATTGGACAAATAAATTAATTTTTACCATGAAATTAAATAAATATTTTATTTTAGTAAGAGTTTAAGTATACTTGATGAAAAAAATGTAAGTTACTTTAAATATGCGATTATTGCTATTAAAATACAAAGAAGTCTTCGAAGTCTTAAAAGAAGTCTTAGTGAAAATGAAACAAAAGAGTACGAGAGGGTGTCGTTATGCTCGATTTTGATCGAACACGTAAACGAGGATGTAGATTAAATTCCATCAAGTATCGTATATGCTTGTAATAGCTAGCTGTCTCCACACAAGGTTTTGCTAGCCCGGGGCGTGCGTAGACACGGACACCCCTGGATAATGTATAAGGGATTTATTTTAACTATAGGTTCAGTATTCAAATACTAGTTAATTCTTTTTTTCTTATATAATTTATGAACATTATTCCATTTTTAAATAAAAGAAACGGAGTTGCCGGAAGCTGTCTCGTATAGCAACGTGACCGTGACATTGAACGAGAATAGAATAGCGATGATATACTATATGTTGCGTCAAATTTAATTAAACATAACACTAGAACTAGAACTACCTTGGAAACAAAATATTACTATTTTAGTAAATAGTGAGATAAAATTTTAAAGAAATAAGGTTTTTTTGTAATGTTAAGGCCAATGGCTTGTTAGGGTGTGATTTAATGCAATATTCCAGGGGGCAAATACATAAGAAAAGAATATCTAATCATCGATATTTCCTTTTGGCACTGTTTTTTCCATTAGATACGTATATTTTTTTTCAGCTTGCTATTGAGCCTAGGGCCTAGGGATCCTAATGTTAAGACACTCCAAGTTAAAAAAGTTTTAAGAGACTGGTAAGTGGCAGAACTTGACATCAGAGCGAAGAAATGAAAATATTAAATATTTTATTGCTTCGAGTGGGAATCGAACCCACAACTAGTCACGTTTATAAGTGGCTCCTGCGCCACGATTGGTCTCACGATTGGTCTCACGATACGTATATTACGTTTTATAAATACAACAAAATGTAAGCAGGTCATCTTTAGCTACTATGAAAGTTTTCACAATATTTTAATAATTATTATATGCTCATATTTAACGTAACAATTATTACCTAACGAACTATATGACAGCCGAAGCAAACAGCTGCCCGACATAAATCAGTGGATAATGGAGTGTAGCCTTATGCTAACACAACTAAGACCTTTACAAATATTTCCTATACCTCCGGACCTTACTATTATGAAAATAAAGGTGTTTTCGCCTACGCGCTAGCGGTTTTGCGAATTTATGGACCCTTTAGACCTATTTTCGTTATGAGTAACACCTTACTGAATATTAATGAAAGGTATCATAATGGTACAGACTATAAAAAGATGCTGAGTATATTTTCAAAAAATATTTTCTTGATATTACTTTTTAGCGTTGTAATATATTAATTTTGGATTAAAAGTTATTATAAAAAAATGTGCGGTCGTTTCGGTACACCATCTGACTGTAAATATGGCGGTTGTGGTTTCGATCCCCATCGAGGAAATTAATTATTTTTTATTTCCCTGTTCTGGTAAGAAAACGGCGTAAAAAAAAGTTTATTTTTTTGAGTATAGCCCTATATAATATGTTAGTAAAAATGTTGTTTAATATTATATACCTATATTAAATGAAACTGAAATATTACTTACTAAGAAAAGATTTAGAGATCACCACGCGCCGTCTCTCTCTTAACTTGTTCTTAAGTATTCTTCTCTTTAAGCGGTTAAGTACTACGTCAGCCTCGTCTACGCTCTCAGATGAAGAAGTCCGAGTAATTCGCGGGGCACCGCTCACAGAGTGTCGTCTTTTTTTTATAAACACACTTGTACTTTTATTGCAGTGCTCTACTTCTGATATACCTCTCCTATACATTTTTAAACGCTTTTTCATTTCACAATCGGCGGCTATATCTGTCGGAACATTGATGAAATCGTAATCTGAGCTGTTTTCTTCAGTTTTAC